>CATIWF010121877.1:0-77258 GCA_949630135.1 Balakata baccata
CTAGATAAAACGGCTGGACTCAATTTAATTAATATTTAAATATTAAATTGTGTTAATTTTACCATTTAAAAAAACGAATTCTTAAGATACTTAAAAGAAAAAAAAATTTGAAATTGTAAATAAAATTTCAACTTTGGATCATGATGAACAGGGCAATGGCCTTTGTGGGAAAAGGAGAATTGTGTATGGAATCTTTTACTGCATTAAATGCAAGAAACAAGAAAAAAGCAGTATTTGATTATATGTCTAGAAAAATATTTCTTGAAAAGGAAGAATGTATTGGAAAGTAATGGTGATTTTCTCCATACGTATATATGTATATGACCTTCAACGTTTGCCACGTGAGACTAACAAAAGTCTTTTGCTAATCCTTAATTAATTGAATTCCAAAAAGATATTTTGTGAACAATACCAAAAAAGTTTTAGCATTATTTATATATTTAATTGTTTGAGTATTGTTGATTGATATGAATAAAATATGAATGCATATCATTTTATAATTATATTATAATTTTAGAAGGATTGCAAATGATGATGTGACAATTAAATGGAAGAAAAATAATTTGAAAGTTTGCAAAATATGAAAGAAGATAGACGATTTCAAATAAATAAAAAATTAATGTAGATCCCACTTCTATTACTTTATAAAAAAATAAAAAAATATTAATCGGATCTCACAAATTGAAATTTATGACAATTGTAGTATTGAAATGTATTTAAAAATATAGTTGAAGTTCTAGTGATGTGACAGTAAGAACCACTTTTACAATTTAAATTATAATTGTATGAATGACAATACTCTTAATTTATATATACAGATTATATACTGAATCTACAATTTATGCTCATACTTTTTATTAGACAAATCATTCTAGCAAACGTAATATCATACAACGCATTCCATATTCATATCTATATTCAATATGTTAACTTATAGGATATGAGTTTGGGATATGCATGTAACTCATTTTAAAGAAAACTTAAGGGAGAAAATTAATATTTTAGTTAATCTAATTATTATCCGTCAGCATGAGATACTGATATCAATAAAGTTTAATATATACCTATAAATTTTAGTTTAGTAGTATTGATACTAGAGCAGTAAAGTTTCAATTTCGAAATTCTAATCAGATTTTTTTAATAAAAATAAATTTATGTCTTGATTAGTAATTAATAAATTTCAAAAGGTCAAAACGTGAAATTATAAACCAAAATTGAATTTAAAATTTAAATAAAATAAAAAACAAAAATTTAGCACATATTTCAACGGATTAGGCTTGTTAGAGTTAGAGATGAGCATTAGGGTGGTCTCAGGCCATGAATATAATTTATTTGTGTAGAAGTCGTACATAATTTAATTTACATGCACTACGTTCTACTTCTAGTATTAAATTAATACTACTTTCTAGTATTAATTAATTTAAACTATATGTGTAGAAATGAAGATCCTTGCCAAAGCCAAAAGAAAAGAAAAAGAAACAAAGAACGATTAGAATTTATACTTTCCCTCTCTTTTCGCTTTGTTTGATTCTCAATTGTTAGTAAGTAACACGAAATATAACTATCAAGTAAAGAAGCAAATAATCATTTATAGAATTTGTTCCAAATCTCAAATTGACATAAAGATTTAAATTTGACATAACTTTCTTGAAAACCAACTGCTGGGAGGAAAATTTTTTATGTAGACTTAATTCTACCAATAAATTTAAGCACACAATATTTAATTTTATACACATATTGTGACAGGATTAATTAGTTTATATATGACATGATCTGGTAATATAAAATTGGATTAAATTTAATTTAACATAAATATAATATAATTTGACTAATGATTTTAATTTGTTTGGTAAAGTAGATTATTCAGAAAAAATGCTAAATTATAATTTTTTTATTCCAAATGACAATTATGCTCCTTAATCCAAATGTCGATAAATATATATATTATGATTATTAAATTATTTAATATATTCATTTATATAACAATTGAATGTTAGATGATAAGGATATACATATTTATTATATTAAATTGAAATTTTTAATATAATTTTTATATTATTTAATATATTTGTATTATGAATTTAAATAGATTTTATATAATTTTATCAAACATAGCCCATATTTAGCAAAGAATTTCTCCCAGTGCAAGATTTGTAGGCCAGCAACAAAAGGTAAAAAGGACGAAATATTGTTTATGGCATATCAAATCTGGGGCTTTTTCATTGTCGTTTCTTTTACTAAAACTTCGTTGGAAGCAAGGAAGATTCAACTTAAGTTTTTGCTTTATTCCCATTTCCGATTACTATATAAAGCCATGGACATTGCACCCAGAAAAACCATTCAGCCTTTCTGGTTTCTACTAAACAATTATTATTTTTTCTATCTTTTGTTTAAGCTCCAACAATGGCTCTTACTCAACCCTCAGCCAATATGCCCCTCAATCAATCCTCAGCCAATATGCCCCTCAATCAATCCTCAGTCAATATGCCTCTCAATCCATCTTCAGCCAATCTCCAGCAACTCATCAAACCAACCCCAGCCAATCTGCAGCCACTGCTCAATCCAACTCAGTCCAATATTCAGCAACTAATGAATCCAACACCAGCAAATACTCAACATCTGGTGAATCCAAGCCCACCCAATACACAGCAGCACCTGATGAATCCAACCCCAGCTGGCTTTACCCATCCAAACCCCGTGGTGCAGCAACTGCTCAAACCAACTTCAGCCAATATGCAGCAGCTCATCAAATATGATAGGCCTTTGTTCTCTTCTTCTGATGACAATGCAATGTCTAAGCAAATTCAAGCTACTCATGCCCCTGATGGCCGCGAGTTCGATGTCAAACCTCTTCTTCGTATCGTTGAGGACATCTTCAGTCGCGCTGCCCCTACTTTTGATACCCTTTCTCTAACTGTAGTAATCAATTTATGCTCTTCATTTGCCAAATCAATTCAATGATCGATATTGAATAGCTACTAATCTCATCTTTGTAATTTGTAGGTCACACATCAAGGACGTGCAGAAGCTTTGGATGAGAAAACTTACAATACCAATGTCATTGCCATGCTTGAATCTTTAGCATTTGTCGTTGATCGAGTTGCAAGCGAGGTGATACTAATTTCTCATTCGAGCTCAATCTCTCCCTCTCTTGTTAAATGTTTTCCTTTATCAGTAACTAAAGCGAATCCTCTTCGAATGCAGATAACATACAAAGGCTCATCAGGAAGTGTGGATGCACACGCAACAACAATGTCAATACTGAACATGCTATCTGGCTATTCATGGGATGCCAAGTTGGTGATAGCTCTGGCAGCTTTCGCCATGAATTATGGGGAATTCTGGCTACTTGCCCAGAATTACACCTCGAACCAGCTGGCCAAAGCCGTGGCAATCCTGAAACAATTGCCTGAAATTTTAGAGCATTCGAGCATGCTAAAACCTAGATTCGATGCGGTGAAAAATCTCATCAAAATCATGCTAGATATTGCCAATTGCATTGTGGAGTTCAAGGAGCTTCCCCCTCAGTACATTTCAATGGATGTAACTGCATTGTCCACAGCCATGGCTTATATTCCAATTTCTGTCTACTGGACAATCAGAAGTGTTGTGGCTTGTGCAGCTCAGATTACTGGACTTATTGGCCTCGGCCAAGAGTATGTGTTCCGTTGATTTGTGTTATATGTTAATCTATAAGGAAGCTTTGGTGATACTCATTATTAATAGATGAGGTGATTATCTATTGGTTACAGGCACATAGTATCAACTACAGAGGCCTGGGAGCTATCGAGCTTGGCGCACAAGCTCAGCAACATGCATAGCCACCTAGCAAATCAACTGGGAATTTGCAATAAGCACATTGGTGGGTTCTGAAGCTAAAATCTTTAGAATTAGTATATTCATGACCATCTATATATATAAAGGCATTGAAAATTAAATTTATATATGCTTGCAGATGAGAAGAAACATCTGGAAACTTATCAAAATCTTATACATTTGTTTGAGATGGCACATCTTGACAACATGAGAGTTCTGAAGGCATTGATTTATGCAAAAGATGATCTGCAGCCACTTGTTGAAGGAACCACCAAGAGAAGGGTGTGCATTTTTATTCCCTTTGAATTCTTTGAAAAAATTAATATTTGTGATAAATATTATGACATAATTTGTCTATATATCGATGATATTGTGTTGGGCGAAAACAGGTTAACATTGATATCCTGAGGCGGAAAAATGTGCTATTGCTAATATCAGACCTTGACATCTTGCAAGAAGAGATATCCATTCTTGAGCAGATATATAACGAATCTCGGCTGCATTCATCAAGGCAAGAAAGCCAATATGAGATAGTGTGGCTGCCAATTCTGGACCCAACTGTGCCTTTCACTGAGAACTTGCAAACGAAATTTGAAAATCTGCAGGCTGGTATGACTTGGTATTCAATTTACCACCCATCATTGATCGACCGGGCAGTGATCAAGTTCGTGAAACAAGAATGGCATTTTGGAAAGAAGCCAATTCTTGTTGTGCTAGATCCGCAAGGAAGGGTTACATCTCCAAATGCACTCCATATGATGTGGATTTGGGGAAGCCTAGCCTTCCCTTTCACCACTATTCGCGAGGAAGCTCTCTGGAAGGAAGAGAGTTGGAGACTTGAACTCTTGGTGGATGGCATTGATCCAACAGTTTTGAACTGGGTATGTATGTTAATTAAGTTTTAATCAATTATAAGTTTTTGAATAATTAATTAATGATGTTCATTGCACTGTTTGCTTGTAATTAATATAATAACTAGATGCAAGAAGGAAGATACATTTGTCTCTATGGAGGAGAGGACATGGAGTGGATTAGAAAATTCACCAACACAGCCAGAGCAGTAGCACAAGCAGCCAATATCCCTCTAGGGATGGTATATGTTGGCAAAAGCAACCCAAAGGAGAGAGTGAGGAAGAATATTGCAAGCATCAGTGTGGAGAAACTGAGCCACTACTGGCAAGACTTGACATCAATCTGGTACTTCTGGGTTCGAATCGAGAGCATGTGGAGGTCCAAGAATCAACTAGGAAGAACCTCAGAGAATGATGCTATAATGAAAGAAATCATGACAATGCTCAGCTTTGATGGCAGTGAAGGTGGGTGGGCCATTTTCACTAGAGGAATTGATGAAATGGTCAAGGCCAAAGGTAACATATTCCTAACCTGCCTCACTGACTACACAGTTTGGAAAGATCAAGTCCAGACAAAGGGTTTTATGCCAGCTCTTAGAGATCACCTTAAGACCCTTCACCCAGAACATCACTGCAACCGCCTCATCCTCCCTGGCCTTGCCGGAAAGATTCCTGAAAAAATTTTGTGCTCTGAATGCGGCCGTGTTATGGAAAGGTACCTCATGTACAAGTGCTGCGATGAGTAAACAGCAGCAAATATTATGTGTCTGATGTTTGCTACGGCTACTTAATTATATATATGAAGTGATAAATAAGCAGGAGCTTGGTGATGATTGCAGAGGCTGCTTTTGCAAGTTGCAGGTTTGCTATACTATTATCCAGAGTGAATTTTATTGATTATGTAGTGGCTCTACTCTATGTAATGTAATGTGTGTTAATGAAGTTTCTAATGCATAATAATTTTTTTGCATCTTAATCTTAATCTTCTATTAATAGTATGATCTATTATTGATTAGAAATATTCTTCCATTACTCTCAAAGTGTGAGATGAGTATAAGTGAATTACACCAACGGTACTCTAATTATTTAACTTATAATAACTCAGTACTTAAACTATTATTTATAACAGAAGATTCCTTAAACTTTAATTTTGTAACATAAAAGTATATACCGTCAAAATTTGTTAAACATCGTTTTATGGAATGCTAATGTTGACTTTTGACATCAGCAAAAAAATTCTACATATAAATGTCACGCCTATAAAATGGATTCTACAAAAAATTTTCATCTCTCATCCCTTTTTTTCACTTTCCTTCATACCAAATATAACCAAACATTTCGTTAAATGGTGAAAATTTTTTGTAAAATTTATCTTGTATATGTGATATTTATACGTGTAAATTTTATACAAATGTGGAATGTCCACGTCATTATTCTGTTAAATATTTTAACAAATTTAGATAATATATACTTTAATGTTACAAAATTAATGTTTAAGAGATTTTCTATTATAAATAATACTTTAGGTACTGAGTTATTACGAGTTAAATAGCTGAAGTACAATCGGTGTAATTCACCCGATTAGAATCATTAGATAATAAGGATCACTTCTCCTTTAACCAAAAGTAATGGGGTTGAATTTTGGAAATAGAGCACCTTTAAAATTTTAAAAAGAAAGGTTTCACCTCTTAATAGGCTTGATCAGTGTGAATCTAGAATGGGCTTGACCAGCGCAAATCTAGACTAGATTGGATGGCTAAGGGAAAAAAAAAAGAATTTTTCAAAAATACAAAAAAAACTTCTAAAATATTACAATAATATCTATATTTAAAGTTTTTGTCAAAACTATTAAATGTGTCTAAAAAATATTACAAAACTACATGCACTCAAAAAGTCACCCCAAAATATACTAAAAAGTATACATTCGATATATATCCGGTATATCTTGGATATATCTTAGTTCGGTATCTTTACAAATACCTTGAATATACCTTGGTTTGGTGTATCTTGGGTATATTTTGCGAATTCCTTAGAAATTCTTCGAGAATATTTTGGTATATCTTAGGTATACCTTGAGAATATCTAGGTTGAATTGCCTAGATTTTCAACAAAAATGAAGACGAATAGAATAAATAACACAATAATTGAAAATTAAAAAAAAATCTTAATAAATGCAAGAGAACTCTTATTAAGCATAAATATTTAATCAAAGTGAAGTGTAAAAAAAATAAATAAAAGAGAAAAAATAGAGTACACTTAAAATTTAACAATGCACTAATAAAAAAAGAAAATCGGCTTTTCATATAAACATTAGCACAAAAAAAAAAGAAAAAATTAAAAATAAAGAATTTAACAGTCTGACCATAAGTGAACTTAATATCCAATCTTCTGAGAGTTTCAATTTTATCATTATCGCATCGGTGTTCTTCACAATTTCTTCTCGAGGTCTTCGATTCCAACAAAAATCTCGGATTGATCTTTCTACCGAAATCTATATCGACAACATAATTACCTGTGCTCTGTCTCCATCGAAGTAAAAAATTAAGATCCGAAGAGAATTCAAAGACACTAGAAATAGCAATGGATGCGCTCTTCGGTGAGCCAAGAACAACTATTGGAGAAGCAAAGAGGAAAAGAGAAATCTAAACCGAGAAAGAATCCAATAAAGCAAAGTAACTAGAAATCCGCACATAGAAAAAGCAAATAAGTGTCTGATGAGTTGATGGAACCAAAGAGACAACTACTATTGAGATTGAGGCCTACTACATGATCAATGAGCATATCGGGTTGAAGAATTGCAGTAAGAATGAAGAGAAAAAAAAAAGTAAAATTGAAAACGAAGATAAAAATGAAAAGAAGTTTGATAAAAAAGAAAAAAAAAACAAAAATCATTGTAATTTTTTTTTTAAAAAAAAGAAAGTTAAAATTTGGTATTTCATGTAAAATCCTTTAAAAAAAATCCTTCCATTAATTATTCAAAATCAACCATAATCCGATTCCAATAGAGATCCTAGATCGATCATTCTACTGGAATCTATATCGACAACATAATTACATTTACTCCATTTCCGTCAAAGTGAAAATTAAGAACGAAGGAGGATTTAGAGATGCTAGAAGCTGCAATGGATGTGCTCTCTAGCAAGCTGAGAACAACCATTGGAGAAACAAAGAGGAAAAGAGAAATCTATAAGGAGAAAGAATCCAATAAAGTAGAGTAACTAGAAATCAGCACATAGAAAAAAGCAAACAAGTGTCTGATGAGTTGATGGAGCCTAAGAGACCACTACTATTGAAATCGAGACCTACCACGTGACCAATGAGCATATTTGGATTGAAGAATTACAGTGGAGAAAGAAGAAAAAAAGAATATAAAAGTGGAAAAAGAGAAAAAAAAAAAAGAATATAAAAATGAAAAGAAGTTTGATAAAACTGACAAATACCTCCCAAAAAAGCTAATTACAAAAATAATATTGCAAGGAATCAAGTCTTTGGCTTGATAATAGGTAGCTCTCCTTCAAAGTTTTGAAAGGTTTTACTTTCAAGACAGATCAACGTCCCTAATCTATTTTTGTTAAGACAATTATTATAAAGGCAATGATTTTTTTTGTGTTAAAAAAATTATTACAAGAATAATAAGTTTTTTATTATAAAAGTGAGAATATGATTATTTTGTTATAAAAGTAAAAGAACAAAATTTTTTTATTCAAATTGCCATATTTTAAAAAAAACTAAACATTATATATATATATATATATATATATCAAGTTAAGAAAAATGAAATTACATGATTTTTTATGCAAATTGCCGTATTTTATTTCAAGTTATTTTCCACTAATTTCCAAAAATGAAAGAAGAAAA
Source organism: Balakata baccata (assembly GCA_949630135.1). Lineage (NCBI taxonomy): Eukaryota > Viridiplantae > Streptophyta > Magnoliopsida > Malpighiales > Euphorbiaceae > Balakata > Balakata baccata. Next base: position 8,526 of record CATIWF010121877.1, read on the forward strand.
TGTTTATGGAAAACATATTTTGTCGAACAAGCATAGGCTAATGTCTATATACGCAATACATTTTTCTATTAAAATTATTTTTCTATTGATGAGAAAATAAAGAAAAGGAGAAAAATGTTTCAATTAATTGTATTTGGTTGCTGAGAAAATGAAAGTTAAAAAAAATGTATATGGTATAAATTGCACTAACAGTACTCTAATTTTATAGTATGTAAAGTATGTATGGTATTTCTACACGCAAATTTGGTGCTGATGTAGAAATATCATGTGTAATTTTGTTGATGATGTAAAAATGTCACGTAAACATTTCATTAAGTATATAAATATACGAATGAAGTTTAAGATAATAAAATTATGGAATATATAAGTAGTTTTTTTTTATTAAACATTGAAGTTTAGATATCATTCCGTTGCACGTCTTATAATTAGAATATCATCAATATAATTTACCCGATTAGATGTAAAATTATGCTAATGAAAAGTTTTATATGGAATTTTCATAATGTTAGTTTGGGCAAACTCTACTTAATTAGCATATCTTCTATTGCTAGAAAAACAAGGAAATCAAATCTAACTTTTTTCATGCTCACTTTCCTTTTCTGTTTTGATAATAAAATAAAGCAAAAATGGCCCATTCAAATTTCAAAGGGATTCAAGTAAGGAATCAAACCATAGGATTAATTGGTCTATCATCATGTATGTTTTGATCATCCAAATTTTTTTTGATACAGTATATTATTACACATAAAGCTCTTGTTACACAATTAATCCAAGTGTTTAAAGCTAACACTTGAACTGTTATAAGAACTAATGAATGTAAGATGAGAATTAAAATTATAAGAATTTTTGTACTAATACAATTAGATTAATAAGATATACCTCTATAGCTAAATAAACCTCTTGATAGAACTACCATGGTAATCCTAAACCTCCCCTACCTCCACCTCCTCATCCCCACCACCAAAAACCTGTTAGCACGCCTCTTTGAAACACCATCCCTGTCAACACCCACCCTCTTCTAGTAAAGTGATCTATTTAGAAAATTTTCCTACCTTATAGAATGCCGAAACTTTATGACGTCTCCTATCCAAACACTAGAAAATTGTAGAAATCTATATTCCAGATAGCCTAAATAGAATGAAGTCTTTTGCCTTTATTCAGATTTCTGATGTCAAATATTGTAACACCATTCCACATTTTATCAATAGTGTCTCCATTGGAGATCACGAGCTTCAAGGTAATGTTTCTTTCTTTTGTCAACCTTTTTGTGTTAATCTTCCACCCATTCGTTATTACAGAAAGGAATATGCTAAGAAACATATTGCTCAATGCCCACCAATCTCGCCCTTTAACACCCATTATTAGAGGACTTATGTGAATGTTGTTGCTAACAATCATCACAAAGATCAAATTGATGGTCGATATACTAGTAAAATGACTTCAAAAGAATGGATGAACTATCTAGCTATAGGAATGCTTCGTGACACAACGCATGTTTTCACTATACATCAAATGATTAACAATGTAGGAATTTCTAATGTTACAGCCATACCCATGGGAGGATCTTCAGTTTTATTAAAGTTTAATAGTCCAGAAAAACTTCATGCTTACTTGGATAATTATAAACCCTTCTTCAGTCAGTAGTTTTCCAATGTTCGTCTTTTTGACAGGAATATTGCTCCATTGCGAAGATATGTATGGTTGAGATGCCATAGGGTTCCTCTTCACTTATGGAATTCAAACTTTTTTGAATGGTTTGTGAAGTTTTTTGGAGATTTCATAGCTTAGACTCCAATATAAGTGACTGTTTGCATTACAATATTGTGAGAATTCTGACCAACGCGACTTATGCTTCTCAAATCAGTACCACTATGTCTATTGCCCATGAATCTCAGAAATTTAACATTCTAGTTCATGAAGATTATTGCAGGGCTATCTTCAAGAATCATTTTTGCCAAGACCATGTTGGTAAATCACAACAAGTAGATGATTCCTCATCGTCGGATGATGATGTTGTTTCGCTTTTCAATGACACACTTGTCTTTGGTAAAGAGATGCCTTTTTTAAATTCAAAATTCAAAGTATCAATAAATAAGGGTATCTCACATCAATTTGTGTAATCTCATTCGGGTGGCTTAATCAAGGATATCTCGAATTTCTGTTTGATCTCGAAACTGTGTACAGATACCATATATTCTATAGATAATCTAGTTGTTTCCATGCAGAACAATGAAAGCATATATGTGGATGACACGTTCTTGGCATATGAGCATCAATCTCCCTTTTATGTTTCAGATAACTCTAACAATGCCTCTTTTTCAGGATTTGATGAAACTAATCCTATACAATGTTATCTAGTTCTCTCAAAAGAATATGTACACTCACACATGTCTAACATATGTACAACCGTTCATAACCCAATATCAAACCATAAATTTTTAAAATCATAATCTTATCACAATATCCAATTATCACAATGCATAAGCGTCTAAAGAAATGCATGAAAAGAAATAGAAGTTGACTCTAAATCTGAGATACTTTGACTGGCTTAGGCTTCTTAATGTTAACCTCCTCTACAGCTCCAGACCTATATAGAGGACAATTCACACACTAAGTTATTGAACTTCAATGCATATCATGCAATTCATATCAGGCAATTCATGGTATAACACACATTCCCATAATCCAATTCATATTAATCATGTTCGTGTGATCATGTCAAATAATCCATTTAATAAAGACATTAGCGTATTTGGTAAGTGTAAGTCATTTCTTGTATCCATAAACAATTGTAAAATATTTTCCTTTTTCTGTTTATTCAAATTATTGCCCAAATACTCAATACTTAGGCTACTGGATACGGGTTGTGAATAAGAGCACTCTTAGAGCTTAGTCCTCCCTATTCACCTATTTGTGACTATCCATAACCATGATGAAATTCCACAAATACCAAGAGGGGAGGGGGGTGGGGGTGTGAATTGGTGATTTTGGGTAGAAAGGAAGATATAAAAATTGAACAATAAAGAGCAAGAGTACTCAAGGATTTATAGAGGTTCAGCCCTCTTAGCCTACTCCTTTCCTTAACCTTAGTTGAGAGTTTCGATCCACTAATAATCTACTTCAAGGTGTAGATTACACCCTTACAAGCTTATGCAAGCTACCCAAGTATTTTAACTTAAGGCTCACACTCAAACCCTTACAAGTTTTTCAATTGCCAACCCAATATACTCAATATCACTATTGAGCTATTGATTGCAAGAAAGAAAAACACTCAACAAACCAAAAAAACTCAATAACCTCGAGCTCTTGAAGAATACAAATTCAAAGTTAGTGAGAGAAAGATTGTAGAATTAATTCTCAATTGATAACTTGAAGTAATAAGCATTTAATAAAATGTTCTCCCTTTTTTACCATCATAAATGTGAAGTATTTATACTTCCTTTGAGTGTTGTAGCCAATGGAGATGCATTAAATGCATTTATGTCTATTGAGCTACCTCATTAAAGATGTATGTGCCCAGTTTCATGGTTATAATGTATTTTGGCACAGTCATGAAGCATTTTCGCACTTGAAATTGAGTTTTTTGTTCGACTGTCACGACCATGAAACATTTTGTCATGGTCATGACATATGCCTTTCACGACTGTGACACTTGTCTTGGTGGTAAAGGCTGGTGGTGAAGCCTACTAGATCATTTTGGCACATTCTTCACAGTCGTGAGACAATCTTGCACGGTTATGACAATTGCTGTTCACGGTTGTGACACTTGTCTTAGTCGTGAAGGTTGGTGGTGAAGCCTACTAGATCATTTTAGCACTCTTCACGGTCATGCAACAATCTTTCACGGTTATGACACAATTCTTCATGGTCATGAAGCCTAGTGGTGAAGTAGAGTCTTCATGGTCATCACACCTAATGGTGAAGCCTTCCTTTTTAAGTTATTTTTTATCCAATGTTGATTTTCAATGCTCTTTAAAGATTATAATTGACCTATTTAAGAATTAAACACTTAAAATGGTTGAATCTCATTGCTTAATTATTTTTTATCATCAAAATGACGAAAATAGCCCCAAGGTACAACATATGATCAAGTCAAGTATGCTCTCAGAGCTTGGGCTAATTCGACTGATAAATAACATAATAATTGCTAACTAAGAGAGTCAAGGGCGCTCTTAGAGCTAAGGTCACCTTACCTGAATATAAATGCATGTATAAAATCCACGGTACCGTAATTACCCTTAATGATATGTTATCTATCATAGAGTCAATTCTAGTATGAGTAAGGATATTGTAGTCTTTTTCTATTTTTCCTATATTGGCATAGATCATATTTCGTCAATCATAATAAGAATTTCCATAATATAGTATAGCAATATGAATAATATAGCATATCATTACGTCAATTATCATTTCCATAATATTCAACTCATATAGAATCATCTATGTGTCATCATATGCATATATATTCATGTATGCCATATCATATTACAATATATCATTCTATCAAATACCATTCCATATGTATTGACATTACTCATATTATATCATGGCATATAAGACATATTTCAGTATCATCATATCTATTACTGTGCACAAGCATTTGGGTGTGTCACATTCGCGAGCGTAAAATCCCCTTCGCAATCGCAAAAGCCACGAAAATAGCAATTTGAATATCATGTTTATTCATGCCAAACACCAATTATTTCGATTCATAAGCCACAACCACCAATACAGAAATACCATAAAGCATATATACAGTCCAAAATATCATTTTTAACATGCCATAATTTGTATTCATGCTCATTTCAAATTAATAATACAATTATGAATATTTCATGCCTTTAACACATATATTCATCTTTTAATCTATCAAATCACTAAATATGGCATATCACAGCAACATTGAACCTATAATATCCTTGCCATTTCAAACATACAACCAGAAGTGAATAAATATAATTAAATGTATAGACCTTAACAATGGAGCCGAAAAACCCTTTCTTTACCGTTCTCCCTCGGCTAGGTGGTCATTCCCACCTTTCGTATCATTCTTAAACCATGTCTAAAATACAAGAATAAGGATGGAGAACCTCGGTTTCTAGGGCTATTCAAACTCAAACTCGTGCTTTTTAAGCAATTATCCCAAAACCCTTGATTTAATCTTGTTATGACTAATCTCAAAGGTATTTTTCTTATGTTTAATTATAGGAGAAGCAATAGAGGATGATGGAGGAGTTCTCTAGTCATTTTCTAGTATGTAGGGGCAGTTCGAGTTCTGAAAAATATGAAAGAGACGAAGTGAAATCATGTTTATATCGAGTTGCTACCTATGCTAGTATTGCAAGTGTGCTTCTGAAATCATGAGTGTGACATTTTTCGTAAGCACGAACTATAAATCATGATTGTGATTCTGCCTTATTCAACTTCCATGAAATAAAGCTAAAATTGGTAAAATACCAAAATTTTCTAGTGTGTAGTACTTTAATTACCAAAATACCCTTCTTATGCCACATTACTTCTGGGTCCTATTTCATAGGCGTTATAAAGCTTCCCAATAGTAAGATTGCTTACTCTTTCTCATCTTTGTTTTTTGATGATGAGTCTTATTTCTTGGAATTCGCATAGCTTGGGTGGGAAGAAAAAGTCCAAGCATTTACGGAAGCTCTTATACAGCAAAAGAGCTGAATTTGTGTTTATTGTTGAATCGAGATGCCGCAATGTTACCTTTCCATTGTTGAGGAATTTTTTGGGTGGCCTGGACATCGATTGGATTTTTTCAGCTGCCTCAAAACATTGTGTTGGTGGTATTATAGCATCCTATGATAAATCTATCTTCTCTTGTTCTCAGTCTGAAGTCCACAAGCATTGGATTATTTTATCTAGTAAATTCTTAACTGAAAATTACCTTAGTTGTATTATAGTTGTCTACAGTCTATGTTCTTATTCTCAACTGCAATTGGAGGTCTGACATTCTTTGCAATCTTTTATCTTTGGCTGTAACTTGCCTCTCTTGGTGATTTGTGATTTCAATCAAATTTGCAAAATGGATGAGTGACTGCCTTTATCTAATGCAACTTCTATTATGCATCATTTTAATAATTTTATTCAGAATTGCTCTTTACTTGACATCTCTCTCAGTGGTTCAAAATTAACATGGAGGAACTCTCTTGCCAAAAGTCATATTAATAGAGCTCTTATTAACCATTTATGGTTAGATGTGATTTCTAATACTTTTCTTGCAGCTCTGCCAAAAGGTTCCTTTGATCACAATCCTTTATGGTTATGCAACACTTATTTTAACACTGGGCCCAAGCCTTTTCGTACTCTTAGCTACTAATGGGATTTTCTAGGCTTCTAGAGCTTAATTAATGATTACTGGATATCTCTCCCTACTTTCCTGCCTTTGCATTTGAAGCTTAGGAAGATGAAGCACTTCTTGTCCTTATGGAATAGGAAAGTTTATGGAAATATCAATAACAAACTGAACCACTTAGAATCTAATATTCACTCTTTGGAGATTGTTGCATAAATAAGATCTTTAACACTTGATAAGGCTATTCATTTGGATTATATGCAATCTGAGGAATTTTCTCTTAGCCACCCGGTTGAATCTTTCTAGAGATAAAAGTCTCATTTGTCTTAGTGCAACTTAGGAGACTGTAACACCAAATTTTTCCATATTCAAGCTTCTACTAAACTACGACAAAATATCATTTCCTTTATCATAGCTGGTTCTACTACACACCATAACCAAAGCTCTTCCTTTATCATAGCTGGTTCTACTACACACCATAACCAAAGCTCTATTACAAGTGCTTTCTTCACTCACTTTTTTGCAAGGTTTAATAAATTTTATCCTGTTTCAGCCACCATTAATAATCTTGGGTTACAGATGTTAACTCCTTCTCAGGCAAGTGATCTTGAAATTCTTTTTACTTTGGATGAGGTGAAAAAAGCAATATGGTCTTGTGGCTCTTCTAAGGCACCAAGCCTTAATGGCATAAACTTTTACTTTTATAAGAGGTCAATGAGCTTTATTAAGATGGATGTTTAGGATCTAGTTAGTAACTTTTACAATATAGACATGCTTCCTAATGATATTTCTGGTCCCTAAAAAGATAGGTGCCTCAACGGTAGAGGATTTCAGACCCATATCCTTAGTACACGACTTATACAAAATTAATGCTAAGCTTCTTGCTAATTGCTTGAAAGTAGTGATGAACTCCACTATTGGTTCAAATCAGTTGGCTTTTATGGTTGGATGTCAAATTCTTGATAACTGTCTTATGGCTAATGAAGTTATCAACTCCAGCAAAGATTTAATTCTCACTACTGTCGTTTTAAAATGGATTTTGAAAAAGCCTTTGACATTGTTAAATGGAGCTATCTTACGTAAGTTATGACTAATATGGACTTCGGAGTTCGTTGGTATAGATGGATTTTGGAATGTTTTAATAATTCCAAGTCTTTTATTCATGTTAATGGTATACCTTCTAAGGAGTTTCGTATCTTCAATAGAGTTAAGTAGGGTTATCCTCTTACCCCTTTCATGTTCATCATGGCTATTGAATCTCTGACTTGTCTTATGGATAAAATGTTGTGGCTCCAACTTGGTTATCACCTACCCAATGGGGGTTACGTGGTCACTCGCATGCAATTTGCTGATGACATGCTTAATTTGATGGTGATTCAGTGTATAAGTTTGCCAATCTTGCAAGAATGTTGCATTGTTTCTCTTTAGCATCAGGACTTAGTATAAATTTTCATAAAAGCTTTATTATTGGAGTAAATTCTATTGAGGAAAAAGTTATTGTTAGCTACTACCATCTATTGTAAGGTTTCTGCCTTGCCTTTTCGCTTACTTAGGGTTGCCTTTTGGTACTTCACCAAATCGGTTTTCTACTTAGGATCCAATTCTTTTGAAGATAACAAAGAAACTTGCTATCTGGAAGGGAAAAATAGTATCTCAATCAGGTCGATTAACACTTGTTAAATCTAGTTTATCCTCTCTGCCTTTATATTTTATGTCCATCTTCTGCATTCCAGTTTCGGTTGCTAATGTTATTAATAAGCACATCTGTGCTCTTTTCTAGAGTGGTGGATCTACTACATCCTCCAAGTTGCACAGAGTTAGCTAAGAGCTCTTGACAAAGCCGAAACAATATGGTGGCCTAGGCATTTGTGATATCACCACGCAAAATAAAGCCTTGCTTTTTAAGTGGCTTAGAAACTTTACACTCATAATGAAAGTCTTTTGGTTCAAATTATTAATTACAAGTATAAAGTGAGGTGGGTTGATTTTGTTTCTTAAAAGTCTTACTTTTCTACTCTTTGGAAAGATATTGTCCTTACTGTCACTTGTGGTGATGACATTGCTTCTTTTATCCAAAATCACATTATTTACAAGCCTAGTAATTGAGGTACTATTTAGTTTTGGGAAGATATTTGAGAAGATATTTGGGTCCAACAAAGCACCTTAGCAGATTTATTTCCTGACCTGTACAACCTCTCCACTTATCAGTCTACTTTCATCTATGAAATGGGTATTGGGTTAACAATGGTGTTGGAAGCTAGGCTGGAAATTATATCTTCTAAACTGTGAATCTCAGGAGGTTAATTGTTTGTTACATCTAGTTGATTCTGTTTCTTTCTTGCTTTTTGTATCATATGAGCTTTGGTGGGGAATGAGTAAAGATGGGGTTTATTATGTTCAGTCCTTCTACCATGGGTTTTTCAATTATAAGCTCTCTTTTTCTTCTCAAAACCTTCTTAATATGTAGCTTAACATGTACTTAGCTAGGATAGAACTTTTTATTTGGTTTGTTGTTCAGGATAAGCTTCCTACTAGTGATTTTCTTTTTTTGTATGGGTTGTGTGCCATTACTGATAATTGTTGTTTTTCCTATGGAGCCTTTAGTGAAATTGCTGATCATATACTACTGGGTTGTGTTAATTCGTGGAAAATTTGGATGTACTTCTTCAAATGGTAGGGCGTTGTTGGCTATCTTTCAAACAAGTTTAGCTCTTTCTACCAACAATGGATATCTCTTGTGAGTGGTAAGTTTTAGAGATCTTTTTGCACTCTTTTTTTGCTATCTCTTAGTCTATTTGGTTAGTGAGGAAAGAGGCAATCTTTAGTGGTAAAACAATGCATTTCAACAATATGATTGACATTATTTTCTACCGGACATGGTTGTGGTTCATCTCTTTTCATCCACATTTTCCTTATGACATGTCCATGCTCTTTTAGTCTTCTGTTGCTATCAAATGTTGGAATTTTCATGATAAGAAACTGTGGCTTGTTTAGCTTCTTCATATTTTATCTTGTTGCTCTTCTTTCTTTTGTTCTGTCTAAAGCAAGGGGTTGTCTTGCTCTAGCTAACTTTGCTTAGTTCTAGGGAGGAATTTTTTCATCACCTTAACATTTGGTTAAGGTAGTTTTTCCCCTCATATATTAATAAAATTTTAACACCTCTTATCCCAAAAAAAAAAAAAATTTGACACTTATGAAGTTGTTGGTTATCATAAATGGTCTTTTGGTATGGTATTTATACTAATTATCTACCAATTAGCCATTACAAATGATATCATAACTCTTTCTAATATTCTCTTACAAGTGCATTAAATGCTACCTACAGAGACTGCTTTCCAGTTGTAAAATGGTGTTTCTCAGTCAAAAACTTGCTTTATCCATCGAGTAAAGACACATGGCTTCCTCTGATTGAGTCTTAGCTCTAACAACTATATTTTGCTAAATTTTCCAGTCGTGAAACCTATCCCCTAGTCGGGAACTTGCTTTTCCTATTCTACTTCCTGATCATGACTTTGAACATGAAGCTGGACTTGAGACTTGATATTCCAAGTATTGAACGGTTCTCGATTAGGAAACCATTTCCCGGTCGTGAACCTTCAACTTCAAACTAGTCGTTATGAGCTTCTGAGCATATGTGGCATGTTCTAATTGAGGCACCATCCAACAGTCATATCTAGTTAAATTTTCCAAATGCGAGTCACCTTTTTCGGTCGTGAATAATAGCTCTGCGATGAGTTTTCTGGTCAAAAAATAGGTTATGAACCAAACTGTATCTTGAGTTCACTTAAGGCTGAATTTTATCCGGTCAGGAACACCATTTTCTAATTGTGAAATTCCTTTCTCGAGAGGGAATCAGGCATCTTTAAGACTTTGTCAATTAGTTCGCTAAGTAAATGAAATCCAATTGACTTGAAAATTTCTATATAATCAAACAACACTAAATGAAAATATTAGTGATAATTAATTTGATTGTTAAGATTAAAATAGAGATCCATCACCCTAAAGTCAACAATATGTCAGTTATTTATAAAACAGATACATATGATCTTTGCATAAAGTATATTTTGATATTATTCAAACTAGAAAACATCAAGAAGTTTCTAAAGAAAAAAAACTATTTACTCTATGAGGTTGGGATGATCATTCTGTAATTTGGTTTCCAAACTATATACCAAATTTTTCAAAAAAGGCCTTATAGATTACTGAACCAAATAAAAAATTTAGTTACCGATTAATGAGTTTAAAATTCCAGCAATTTTTCGAATAATCGAAATTTAACCGAATTTTTAAACTTCACTTATATTTATCAAATTTCTTAACTTAATTATAATAAAAATACAATATAAATTTAAACATCACAAAATTAAAATACCATAATATAACATATTTTTTGAAATAAAAAAAATATATTTTTTGATAAATATATATAAATATCATGGTAAAATTCATAAAAATTTAAAATAAACTTAAAATTAAATATACAAAATACTAAAGTTCATGAAATTACAAACTTTAAATTATGAATATTCCACAAGATATTAAAGTTCATGAAATTACAAGCTTTAAGTCACCAATATTCAAGCTACGCAATTTGGTAATTACCATGGTAAATTACCGAAATAACTAATTAAAAACTTATTACCGGTATATGTCATACCAATTTTTTAGTAAAGTAATCGGTTACTAAAATTTTGATAGTTTGGTTTGATAATTTGGGATTAATGGACTATTGCACATCCTTACTCTAAAATTTGACCTATTGTATGTACTAATATCCACTCACATTTAAAAATTATACTATTTTATCTTGTTATTGTAACATATTCTACTAATATGTTTTTTGTTAGATTTTATGTTAGAAAAATATTACATTGTGGTAAAATGACAAAGTACATAAAAATTATTATTTACCTCCTAAAATTTACTAAGATTTACATATTGTACTAGTGTTTTTTAAAATTTGATATATTACACTAATACTCTGTGAGTAAAAAAAAATTTTTTTACTAACAATATCTTAAAATTTAATAGAATATCTGTATAGTTTAACAAAAATAAAATAAAAAAGAGTCAATAATAAAATTTTTAAACTTCAGGAAGATAATAATATAATTGGTCAAAACTTATAAGATAAATAATAATTTTTCCAATTTCTAATTTATATAGTAACGCTATTATATATTAACTTAACGATACTTTTGTAAAAGAAAAATGTTAAATGCTTTTACAAAAAATATCGAAAAATTTGTAAATATAACATTGCTTAAATAGCATCATAAAATAAACGTCATTGTATTATATTTCTGTTGTAGTGTAACTAATTATAGAATGCTAGATAACTAAGTAATTATAAATTTACCAATAAATTTTAATTTAATGATATTAGTTTGATAATTAGAGTTATAAAATTTCAAATTTGAATTTCCAGCTGTGCTTCTTATAATAGTTACAAATTTATCAGTGTGGCTTTTATTTTGTGTAGCATTCAGTTAATGAATCGATCCATAGAAAAGGCATATACAAATTCTAGACAATAAATCAATAATTTCCTTTAATTCCTTGTTGAATAAATCTTTACCAAGCAAAGAGGAAAAAAAGAAATTAAAAGTCTAAATTTGTTCCCATTTGAGACATCTCTAAGGCCAACATTTAGAAAAAGAAAAAAAAAACCTTGAATTTTCAGCTACCCATTTTTTTTGTTAAAAAAATAGTTTTTATTTTGAAGTTATTTTTCTAAACAATATATTATTTTGTTTTGAATTATATTTTCCACTAATTTTCCAAAGATCAGATTAGATTATATCTTTGGAAGTAACATATTTCGTGAAACAAGCAGAGGCTAAGACTCTAAATGAGCAAATATATAATTTAGACGTTACATTCCATTGTTCATAATTCTATTGATTAGCTTAAAAAAGTATGCAAATTAAAAATTTTCTATATGGAATTTTCATGATGCTGTTTTGGGATAAACAGTGCTTAGCATATCTTTGGTTGCTACAAAAGTAAGGAAATCAAATCTGACTTTTTCATGCTCACTCTCCTTTTCTGTTTTGCGAATAAAATAAAGCAAAAATGGTCCATTCAAGTTTCAAAGGGATTCAAGTAAGGAATCAAACCACAGGATTTTGTTGGCCTATCATCATGCATGTTTTGACGCCCATGATCATCTGAATCTTGCTTGATACTGTATATTCCCCTTCAAATTACTCAATTTCATTTTTTAAAAAATATTTTAAAAATTATCTTTTTATCAAACCACACATATTCCTCAGTTGGGAATTATACAATGAAATTAATCATATTCGTACTCGGTAAGACCTCAAGATGGGCAAAATATTTTCTCGTTAGTTTTAAAATAATTGCATATTAGGGTTCAAATTTGAGCCATCTGGTTAAACTGGAAAAGACTCATGCTATCTTATTCACATCGTCATGCAAAGATGATTAAAATTGTTTTAACAGAAAAAGTGTCACATAAATTTAGTAATTGTTTTATTAATTAATTTTGTAACACTATCAATAATTTTTCTTTTAACTAATCATACTGTTCTTTCGGAATATGCACATCATAGATTTAATATTTCATGATAAAATACTAGCAAGTACGTCCATTAAACCCATAGATTCAAGATAGATGTTCAAAAAGCACATCAATATATAGTTCAATTAGTTTCTACGTATATCATAATGATCTAATAAATTTTAAAAATTTATATCTGGACTGATTTAGCAAGGATAAATTTTTAAAAGTATTATGAGTTTTTAGTTCGAATGTTTGGAATTTTTGTTGGGTGTCAAAAAATATATGTTTAAATTTTTATAATTTAATTGACTAATTTTTTAAATTTTTTACAATTATTTTTCTCAAACATGCTTCATAAGATAATATTTATTTATATATTTCTATAAAAAAAACAGTTTTCAAGCTAAAAAAATTCAAAAATAAAAATTTTATTTTTCCAAAAAAGTGTTTTTTCTAAATATAATGTCAAACAGGGCTTCAATTTAGGACTGTAAACTTACCAAATCGCTTGTTGGCTATTCGGATTTCGATTCAAAAAAAACTCATTTGAGATCGTTTCTTAATATTAACGAGTCAAACTTGAACTCAAACTCGAGTTTGAAAATCTTTTCAAGTTCGAGCTTGATACACTATTTGATTCGTTAGCTCCCGAATATGTTTATTTAAGAATTGGCAAATGTGTTCGTTTAAAAGTTTACAAACATATGAATTTAAGATTCATTTATATTATATTTTGTTATTAAGTTCGAATTAGAGTTTTTATCATTATCATTTTATGAGTTGAACTCGAACTTTTATTATTATTAGTTAATAAGTCAAGCTCAAACTAAGTTTATTAAATATAATAAACGAGCTATTTATATATCAAGTTTGAGCTGCTTGCGAACTTAATAATTTTAAAATGAGTTAGCTCAAATATAAAAACTCCAATCAAGTTCGAGCCAAACAAGTATGTAACAATTTTAAATAAGCCGAACTCAAACTCACTGATACTCGACTTGCCACGGTTGGATTACACCCCTACCTAGATCTAGGTTGCTAATTAAATTCGATGAAACATATAAGAGACAATGGGACATATATATGGTTCACAAAAGTAGCATATGAGACTTCGTTTTAACATTTTAAATATTACTGGATTACAATGGAAGCAAGGAAGTTGATTCCGTTTCTTGATCCTATAAATCCTAATATTTGTCCATTGCTTCCAGCACAACACAACCCATAAATTTCCTTTCTGCTCCTTCTTTGATAGCTAGCTTTATCGATCGCCATGTCCTTCAGGTCATTACCAAAAGCTGGCTCCAACGTTGCTCTCCAGAAACTGACCAAAAGTGACCTTAACATGTTGGCATTGTCGGATGACAATGCGATGATAAAGCAAATTCAGGCAACTCATGCTCCTGATGGCCGAGAATTTGATGTCAGACCTCTTCTCAATGTCGTCGAAGATATTCTTAATCGTGCCGGTTCGCTTTATGCTGACACCACTCTGACGGTACATTTAAATTATTATTAACTTCATTCTGTATAGATCGTTGCTGTGTACTTTTTTTTTATTAGTGTGTGCGCTTTTGCAGTCAATGAACTATATGATCGATACTGAATGATTTAGACCTAAAAAAATTGTCTTTTTTTCTGGCTGCATAGACTGGCCGAGCTCAGGCAGAAATGGAGGACAAGGACCGTCAGGTCAATTTCATTGCCATGCTTGAAGCACTGTCGTATGTTATTGACAGAATTGCCTGCGAGGTATACAATATCTTAGTGCCCTGATCACCAGATAATACTACTAAATTAAAATAATTAATTATAAACATTAACATTGTCTTTTTTTAATTAAAAAAAAATGAATGATGCCTCAGATATCCTACAAGGCATTGAGTGGGGTAGATGCCCATACAATAACTCTGTCATTATTCAACATGCTTGCAAGCTATTCCTGGGATGCTAAGTTGGTGCTGACCATGGCAGCTTTTGCTTTGAATTATGGAGAATTTTGGCTGCTTGCCCAAATTTACTCCTCAAACCCACTCGCCAAATCAATGGCGATCCTTAGGCAATTACCTTCCATCCTTGAACACACTATCCCATTGAAGCCACGCTTCGATGCGCTGAACAATCTGATTAAGGTCATGCTGGATGTCACTAAATGCATAATTGAATTCAGAGAATTGCCATCTGTCTACTTTTCAACAGAAGTTCCAGCATTGACTGCGGCCATGGCCCATATCCCAACTGCTATCTACTGGACCATCAAGAGTGTTGTGACTTGTGCAACTCAGATTACCAATCTCACCACCTTGGGATATGAGTAATATATATTCTTTTCTCTCGTCCATCTCAATATATTTGTCTTAAATAAAAGTAGCACTTAAAATCCTTCATTTGTCAGGTTTGGTACCAATGAGGCATGGGAGCTATCTACCTTGGCTCACAAACTTCGAAACATACTTGATCATCTATCAAAGCAACTTTCCCTTTGTCACAAACACATAGGTTTGTTAATTACTAGCTAACAACTTTCAGGCTTTCAAGTCTATGGTGGACGCACCATCATTAACTTACTATAGCATATATAGCATTAGTGAAGTTTAATTTAATATATATACATCATATGCAGAGGAGAAAAAAAATGTTGAAGCCTATCAAATGCTTCTGAATCTTGTTGAGACGACCCAAATTGACAACATGAAGATCCTCAAGGCCCTGATTTATGCTAAGGATGATATCCAACCACTTGTTGACGGCAATACTAAGAGAAGGGTTTGTTCTAATTTTTATACGAAATTAGATAGTAATACTACTAATTTACCAATGTACTTGAAGCTAATTAAAGCCATTGTTAAAATGGATAGGTTAACCTGGATGTGCTGAGAAGGAAGAATGTACTATTGCTGATTTCAAGCCTAGACATTTCGCAGGATGAGCTTTCAATCCTTGAACATATTTACAATGAATCAAGAATCCACGCGACAAGGTTGGAGAGTCACTACGAGATGGTTTGGATCCCAATAGTGGATAGAAATGTGCCATATAGTGATCTTATGCATAAGAAATTTGAGTCTTTGCAGGCTACAATGCCATGGTACTCAGTGTACCACCCAACCATTATTGAAAAAGTAGTGATTAGATTCATTAAGGAGGAGTGGCACTTCAGGAACAAGGCTATCCTGGTGGTTCTTGATCCTCAGGGCAGAGTAGTATCCCCAAATGCACTTCACATGATGTGGATTTGGGGAAGCAGTGCTTTCCCTTTCACTAGCTCCAAAGAAGAAGCTCTTTGGAAGGAAGAGACCTGGAGGCTTGAGCTTCTCATTGATGGAATTGATCCAACGATTCTCAACTGGGTAGATATATAATTATACATATATTTACTACCAAAATTTAATATTCACATATCTAATCATTGACAGATCAATTACTGCTTGTGTTTAGATTAAAGAAGGAAAGTACATCTTCTTGTATGGTGGAGACGATATCGAATGGATGAGGAAATTCATAAAAGAAGCAAAAGCAGTTGCGCAGGCGGCACACATACCACTAGAGATGGTGTATATCGGAAAGAGCATGAAAAGAGAGAAAGTTCAACGAGTGATAGCGACAATAACAGCGGAGACGCTTAGTTATGCATGTGAAGACATGGCCCTGATATGGTTTTTCTGGACAAGGCTACAAAGCATGCTATTCTCCAAGATTCAGCTGGGCAAGATTGATGAATTTGATCCAATGATGCAAGAAATCAAGAAATTGCTTAGCTATGACAAAGAAGGTGGGTGGGCAGTTCTCAGCAAAGGGTCTAATGTTGTTGTGAATGGCTATAGGAATACAGTGTTGGCAACATTGTTAGAATATAATTTATGGAAGGATAACGTTCCTGCTAAGGGCTTTGATTTATCCTTCAAAGAACATCATGACAAGCTTCATGATGATGCTCATCCATGCTGCCGATTCGAGTTCCCGAGCACCATCGGTAGGATTCCTGAGAGATTCAAATGTCCTGAGTGCCATCGTGCCATGGAGAAACTCATCACTTTCTGCTGCTGCCATGACGACAATCCAGAGGCGCTCTATATGTAGCTACATTTCCCTTACTAGCTAAATAATAATTGAGCTTGTGTTTGTATTCTTTTGTTTTCTTTGTGTATCTTTTATGTGCTATGAGACCAATGGTCTCTATGTGAGTTTTAAGTTGGCAATTGAAGCCATTAATTACACACTCATGAATTGAATGAATAATATATTTTTACATTTAAAATAAAAATCAGTTTCATTACATGATAATGTATTAATCAATAAGATTGGGAGTTTTTTTTTTTTTTTTTGAGCAAAACTATAAATATCTTCAGTTTATATGTCAACAAATTGAGACTAATTTTATTCGTTCATACCGGATAAGATCCTGAAAGACAACAAAGTATTTTCATAAGAGTTTTAAGGTAGTTACATACTCAATGATCGAACTCAAAATTTCTTATTAAATTGAAAGAATTTTGTGACAATTCATCACACTGTTTTTGATAATAAGATTAAGAGTTTGTGATAACAGGTGATATTATTATGATATTGATTAGATAATATATAGATTACCCAATTTTGGTCTGAATTTTCAAAATCAAATGGTGGGATGATTTTAATTTGTCTCAAGCAGATGATAAAGTTTTTACAAATTGGTGGTCTCAATAGCACCCAGTCAAACTCGAAATCCTTTTGCGTTTAACTTTTTTTAACCAGTCTAAAATTCATCAAAAGACGAATTTAAAAATATATTCTTAAAAACTTTTAAATTTCTAGCGAAACATATCAAGATAATGAAAATTACCAAATTTCCGGATCTATTTTAACATAATGTCAAAATAAGGTGAATTTCACCCACAATATTTCAACTATATAAATTGTAACAATTTAATATCTCAAATATTATTTATAAAATAATACAATTACCTTAATTTTTATTTTATAACTAAAATAATCTTTGAAAAACTGAATTATTACAATTTGTATAGTTAGAGTACCGTTTGTGAAATTCATCCTATCAAAATAGTTTAAATATGAACAAGATAATAGTAGTAATAGCTGAATAAGTAGTACACTGGGGGATAAGGCAACTTTGGTTTGCATATAGGAAAGAGTTAAATTCTTAAAAGTCTAGACAAGAGTGAATTTATTATTATTATTATTATTATTATTATTATTATTATTATTATTATTATTATTAGTTAAATTGAAAAGATAGCAAAAGGTACATTTTGTATATATATATGGGTACCATCATTTCCATTAATCCTCTTCTCTATGTATAAAGTGTTTCATTGAAACTCTCCCTAAAATTTTCTTAATCTTTCACTGATTTGGTTCAAGAATAGAGAAAGGAAATTCAATTGGTTGTTAAGGAGCCAGATTATGTGAGAGAAAGAAAAAGAATACATTTCTATTTTCAGATTTAAGGAGAAAAATTATTCACATAGAGAGAAACAAAAACTTCAAATTAGCCCTAAAAGGAAGGAGAAAAGAAAAAGACATGCATCTATTTAAGACAAGTTAGGAGAAGAAAATTAGGAAATGGGTCTTCTTTTTCTTCTTAGCTTCTTTTTCTTTTCCTTTTTATTTGTGACACTCCACTTAAATATTAGGAGTAATCCCAATATATAAGCAGAATGTCACAAAACTAACTAAATAAACATGTGCAAATTTAAACTTTTAAATATAACAACTTAGTTCGACGTTCATACACTATTAGACTTTGTCTTTTTATATCACATATCACTTATCACATGTATCGGATTACCAAAATTATCCCATTTATGGCTTATAAGCTTTATACATATTCATATATGTATCAACTGTATCATAAAATAAAACATTTTCTTCATTGTGTACAAAACATGTTAACTAGCCCTGTGTGCATGAACAAAATGAAACACAAAAGTGTAGTGTCATAGACCTACAAACCGGGTTTCAATATCTCCTCTAAAATAGGCTTGGAATCTTATTTATCAACTTCAGATCTACTATTTACAAGCTCCTAGACATACATAAGAAAAACTCACACTAAGCCATTTGTAGTTTAGTGGTATATATAGGTATTTAAATTCTCCTAAGCAATCACACAAGTGCATGACATACACAACTCATGGTATTTTTATATAAACAAATCAATATATGCATAATTTAGAAAATAACATACCAAGCTCATACAACAACATTAATGTTCCTTTATATAATCATTCCTTGCTTCTTAAGTCACTTAATAAGTTTTCACATTTCTTTTTATTATTTATTTAGCCCAATTTTCCATTCCTGAACTATGCAGATACAGGGTGTAAATTAGGGGTACTCGCAGAGTTTCAACCACCCTACTTATCATAATCTCAAGTCAATGGCACTTGCAGAACTTCAATCATCTTAACTGATTATAGTCGCATCATCTAAATACAAATAGGATCAGGGGCACTTGCGGACCTTCAGCCATCTTGTCCTTAATCACATCAATATCGGTACTGTAATCCCCCTTAATGTTGCACTATTATTCTAAATTAGTCCTCAGGTAAAGAATTGGACAATTAAAATCATTAATTACTTATTTCCAACATGTTCATATTCACCACAATCAATATACCTCTTACACATGTACTACCAATGCATTCACATGTTCAAATCAAGTAGCCATATGATATTTCATTGTCTAAAATCATGAAATAGCTATTGGCATGCTTTAATCATATTAAGTCACAAAAACACATAAAATTGTCATAAGACAGTATCATGGGCGTGATACTTTGAGTCATAGGCATGAACCAAATGGTGAACCCTTCTGCCTCATTTTTTACAATTAGTCACGGGCATGACTCTTAAAGTCATGGGTGTGACTCCATAAATTCACCAATTTCTAGGCCTTAAACCTATCTTTTAAGATATACAATATCCCTTTATCAAAGCCAATCAATTATACTCATATTTAACAACTTTCCAAAGGCTAACAACATGCCCAACAAACAATTTAACACATATCACTCATAAATCAATAATCAACTAACTTATTAATGATCATTTAATGATTTTGCATGCTAACATACTCAAGTCTACTCATTTGTACGCTCTAACATGCCATTAAATATTCTTAACAACTCATTTTATGTAGAACATATCATTTCATTACTTTTCTGCATGTCATGTCACATAAACTAAATGATTAAACATACAAATTGCTCATTCAACACACAAACGTACAAAATAGGTGAACAAAAATGCATATATATACAAACCTCAAAGGAGCATCACCAAAAATTAAACCAAAGAGCTTGTTCTACCCTTCTTGATTATCTTCTTCCTTTTTGTCTTGTTTTCCTATAACAACCAAAACCAAATATCACTTTTGGAAAATATACAAAATCATAAATCTAACCCCATGGCTCCTAAACTAAAGTTATTATGCATGATTCTCTTTCTTTATCATAGTTTCTTTCTTTTAACAACTTCATAAGACTTCCTTCATTAAGAAACCCAACACCTTTCTTCACACCAAAACCCAAACACACATGTTCTTCTTCCAACCAAAGCAAACACACCAACCATCCTCAAATCATCATAAAGAGATGGAGAGAACTTACTTTCCTTACTTTAAAATAGCAGAAATAGGTTTGGAGTTGAGGGAAAAATCAAGCTTCCTCTTCTCCCTACAAGCTTCTCCTCTCCACTCTTCTCTTTTTATATCTTTAATCTTCAATTCCTTGCTAAATTGGTTTTAATGTAGGTTTTAGTGTTTAAACATCCAAAAACTCATGGAAATATGCTAAGATATTATCCTTAGATATGAGGGACCGTTTCTTGGAGTTTATAAGGTGAATGACTGAAATAAAAGGAAGAATGACAGTGTAACTCCTTATATAATAGAGAAGTCACGGTCATGACTACATGCATCACGGGCGTGACACTCTAATAATCATTAAACCGCCTTAAAGACTTTTAGAATTCTCCATAGAATTTCACTTTGCTATTTGGTCACGGTCGTGATTCATATATTCATGGGCGTAACTATTTCTCAACTTAACTTTTCACTCTATTTTAACTTCCAACACCATTCCCAAGCCAAAACTCATCAATATATCTTACATATACCCTATATATACTCTCATATGCTCACAATATACCTCTCGTATATTCCTAATATTTCTTATATATATATATACATATTAAATTCTTACTTTTTAATTATCAATTTACCCTTCATTCACTACATAGTCTTCTAGGCTCTACTTCGTGGGCATTACATTCTTATTTTAGTTAAAAAGATGTGTTGAACTGGAAAAAAAAAAAAGTTATGTTGTAAAATTATTGTGAGAGGGAATGAATTTCTCTATGACGCTATTTGTTAAATTGTTCAAAGACTAATTGCATTAAGGTGTGAATTGCAGTGACATTTTGTAATTGAGCTCAAAAGGAGGAGCTGGCAAGCAATGCTTCCAATGATGCATTGCTAGAATGGAAAATAACAGGGAGAATGGTGTCATTTTCCTTCTAGAATAGAAGGGCTGAAGCGGCCTCGTTTTCTTTTGGGAAGAGGAAAAGAGGCGGACAAAAGCGGCATCATTTTCTTTTGGGAAAAGGGCGGCAAAAGTGAAACAATATTGTAGTAGCTACAGTGTTTGCACCATGAGTTTTATTGTATAGTATTAGGGGAGAAAAAAACCGAATCGAAAACGAAATGAATTTAATTCAGTCTAATTAGTTGAATAATTTTAGTTTTTTGGTCTAATTAGTTCAGTTATGAATATTTTATTTGCTTTAGTTTGTTCGGATCAGTTGGAAATGTCAAAAACCAAATTAACCAAACCGATTGATTATTATATCAATATATATTTTATTATTTTTTATATATAATGTTTAAGTTTTTTTAAAACTAAAAAAAGTAGAGTTTTCAGAATTTAAATAAAAAAGTACACTGCCACATTTGACATTTGGTACTATTTCAAACAATCTGACTTTTGGTGGTACCTATTTACCTTTTAGCTTAAGGTGGCTATTTACATTTTAGTTCTTTAGGTTGTGCACGTTTCCTCTTCTCTTAAAAAAAAAATCCTAACATTTCTAATTTCTCTAAAAAAACACTTTCATCTTTTTTTGCCTTTCTTTTCCTCCACTCTTCCACAAGCACCAACCCTCCTTGATCTTTTTTCTTTTCAGCTTTTCCTCCTTGCCTTGCAACTTCTAGCTCTGTTAGGTCTTTGCTCGGCTTTTCATTTTTAGTATTTACCTATTTTTTTTTTTTTTGTCTTTTGATGTTGCTTTTAATAAAGTAGCCGCCATTATCTTGTAATGAAAAAGTGGCTGACAGTCTTAATATTGAACTTTTGACTTTTTTTTTTACATATTAAATTTCAAAGTTAAAATCTGGCTCTTGATAATCTTGAAAATTATGTCTTGGATTATTATTTTCTGAATTACTGGAGCTGTTCATTTCTAATGAATATGTATGTAATAATTGATGTAATTCACCTACTGTTGTTACTGTAGAAATCATTTGAAGAATTTACTTTTTAGTAAATGAAAATCCTAGCTGGAAGGTCTCTAAAGCTTTCTTCTTAATATTAGCAAAATAGTTGATAATTGAGTCTATATTTGTTTGATCATTATAAAAATTATCTCACCATTTACATCGAAATTCTCTATATAGAGTCGGGAATTTTAGAATAATTCCTGAATCTAAATAATAAGTCCAAGTACTGATCCATGAGATTCTGAAAGTAATAATAAAGCTGACTATTATCTTTACTAGGCTGTGTTCTGAAGGAAAATAACTAAAATATTTATTATAGAACATTTGAATATCATGAGGGAAGGCTTTTTTGATAATACTAAAATGGTTAAATTATATAAAAAACCAATTTGGTAAATCAGCAGAAAATTTAATAGAAAAATAGAAAAACCAAAAATAATTATAATTTCGAAGAAAAAATGTCTTATACCAGACTACTTGATAGTCATAATAATTATATGAGAATGGAGAAAAAAGGGGTTGAAAAGCGTTTGCTAGTATGAATTTTTTGATTCCATCTGGCTGAAGAAATAATATCTAATATTTTGACTTTACTATAATTTATTTTAGAAGAGTTTTATTTATTAAAATTATACTCAATTTCTACTGAGCCTGTATCAATTAAAATATGCTCATAATATTCTCGAGTTCTTGAAAAATCGGATTCTTGAAAATGAAAATTTTTTGGATATAAAAAAACTAATAAGTTTTATAAATCCTTCTGAAACAATAGATACTTCTTCATCATCTAAAGTTTTAATAAATAATTTATTTAGATATAAAATATATGTTGAAGAATTTCTCTTAAGAGAAGGTGATGGAAAATAAGATGTAGAAGGTTTTATATTAGATGGGCTTGCACCTAAGGTTGATGCAAAAGAAGGTCTTGTCAAGGTATTGGGTGTTTTGGATCGGAGATGAGTGAATCTGTTTGATAAAAGTAGTTGATTAAAAGGGCTAACAGGCCTTTGGTTATTATTAGTTGGGCTTTTCTAGGATAGAATTCTGTTTATTATAATTACTTCGTAAAAAAACTTTTGATAAAATATGTTTACTCATTTGCCTTATAAAAATTTACGAGATAAAAAATCAGGCAATGAGTTGTTTTCTCCCTTAATAAACTCAATATCAAAATCAAAATTGCTTAATAAAGCTTGTCATCGTGCAAAAATTTGTTTTGAAATTAAATTCCGAACATCTTTTTCTTCGAATTTTTTAATGCTTAAAATCTCTTTTTTTTTTGTTATAGTAGAATAATTCTTTTGAGTTGGATTCCAACTTCCAGAATAAAATCTTACTAAATTTTTTTTTTTACTAAATTTTTGTTTCAATATACCTCCAAATCTTATATCATTGGCATCAGTTTCAACAATTAAAAATACTTCTAGATGTGGTAGACTTAAACAAGGTACCGATTTTAATTTTTGTTTGATTTTTTTAACAATATTATTATGTTCTTTTATCCAGGAAATATGTTTCTTTTTTAATCTGTTATATAATGATTGGCATAATTTTTCTAAATTTTTAAAAAAATCATGTTCATAATTTAAACATCCTACAAATCTTGGTAATTGTTTTTTATCTTTAATTTCATATGGGAATTTATTTGTAAATTCTAAACTTCTACAAATTGGTTTAATAGTTCCTTAATTAATATCATATCTTAAAAATCTTATATTAGTTTGAAATAATTTCATTTTAGTTGCACATACTGCTAGACTATTTTGATGTATTACATTATAAAATTTATTTAAATGACTTATATGTTGATCAATAGATTTCAAAAAAATTAACACATCATCATTATAAACTATAGTAAAAAAGTTAATAGGATTTATAATATTATTCATAATATTTTGAAATTCTAATAGGGCTTTTTTTAAGACCAAAAGGCATAACATTTCATTCATAATGTCCAAATGGCACATTAAATCATGTTTGATATTTATTATTTTCACATATTTGAATTTGCCAAAATCCTAATTTCATATTAAATTTTGAAAATAATTTAGCTTCGTATAATTTATTTAATAAATCTCTTTTATTTGGTATAGGATATCTTATCCATTGTAGAACTTTATTTAAAGATTTATAATTAATCACTAATCGAGGAGTTCATCTTTCTATTTCAGCTGCATTCATTACATAGAAAGTTGAACATGACTAATGAGACTTAGAATCTCTAATTAAACCTTTCTGCTTTAACTATGATATTTCTTATTGGCAAGTTTTTTCTAATTCTTGATTTATATGAATAGCTTTTGCTTTAATAGGTATTTTTCTTTCATTAACATTAAATGTATATATCATAGTTATAAAGGGAATTCCTAAAATAATTCCTGAGTTTAGATTTTTTACTAATATAAAACTAGTTTGAAAACAATATCCTTTATTACATATTTTTACATTCGATAGTTTATAATTTACTATAAGCCTAAAACCACTAGTAGTATACGGATGTTCTAAGGTTTTTTCATAATATTTTGTTGGTATCAATCCTTCCTAAATACAATTTTGATCAACTCCACTATTTATCAAGGTTATAGTAGTAATATGTATATCATCATTTATTATTAAATTTATTTTAACATACCATTTTTAAAAATTTATTCTAGAAATACTACATACATAATATTCGGTTTCATGATTAGAATTTTCTCCTATTTCTATTTTTTCTTTATTTTTGAATAAGTTGCTTACTTCATTACTAAGATTTTTTTGTTCTAATTTTTGTATTTTTTGTTTTAAAAATAAAATTTCTTTTCTGAATTCTATTTTTAAATTTTTTATTTCTTCTTGAAGATTTTGAATATTTGTAAATTTTTTTATTATGTTTAAATTTATCACAAATTTCTTAAAAATTATAAAGTTCAAATTTTTCTTGCTTTTGAATTGTTCCTATAATAACTTTTAATTTTAGTAAATATTGTTTTTTAATATCTGAGTCTTTAATTTTTTCAATTATATCTAATAAAAATTTATTTTCTGAACTTAAAATATTAATGTTATTACAATGACAAGGTCATATATAATTACAAACATTTGTTTCAGTTTCTTCATATTCTTCACTTAATAGATTTAAATCATTTTCTGTATAATTTGATATTTCTGATTCATTATCTGTTGATTTTTCAGTTGTAATAATTTTTAAAATTTTTTCTTTTAAATCTTATGATAAATTTAATTCATTAATTTTTTGTTTTACTCTACAATTTTTAACATAATGTTTTATCTTTCCACACTTATAACAAATTACTATATCCTTTTGTTGATTATCTTTTTTATTAGATTTCTTAGAACTATGTTTTTTATTATAATTCTTTTTACTATGAATTTTATTGTAGTTTTTATTTTCATAATTTCTTTTCCTTTTTGGCCTATAATTATATTTTTTATATCTATTTATTTTTGTTTTCTTATTAGAGGATGCACTAATAGTCTCGTAACCATATTGTTGACAAAAAGATTTTAATTCTTTTCTTCTTTGAATAATTTCTTTCTTTAATTTTGCTTTAAACCATAAAACTGAACATATAGCTAATCCTTCATTATTAATATAATTTATTAAATTTCCATAAGTTAAATTATCATAAGGTATAAGATTATTATAATATGATTTTATCTTAGTTCTAATTCTTTCAACAAATAGTTTTGGTAATCCTGCTATAAAATGTTCTTTCCAGTAAGAATTATTACAGTATGTTCTTGTCAACACTTTTGTTAGATATAAATCTTTATACCATCTAAAATTTTGTAATTTTGGACAAGTAAGGTTTAATAATATTTCTGAATTTCTAACTTAATATTGACTAGGATCTCCTATAAAATATTTCATAATGGTAAATATTAAAGTATTTAATATATCATCTATTTGTGTTTCTGTTTGAACATTGTTTTCTGTTGTGATTATAGATTTCTTAGCAGAGAGCATTATATGCTTATGTTCAATAGTGATATAGTAATTCTACCACTCTTTTAATTGTCCAGTAAATCTAGATATAAGTATCTGGACAATAGATAAATCACTATTATTATTTACTTTATAAGCACTAGCAGCCATAGACATTTCTTGAAGTAAATGTAGAATTTGATATTCAGCTAAATAGTTGATATTCCATTCATAAATCAAACTTCCATCATACTTTGCTTGTACAACTTGAGTTTGTTCTTCATATTGAGTATCTGGAGGTGTAGGTTGTGAATAGTAATTTTTAGTTTCAGATTTTGGAATAAAAGTCTTAGAAGAGTTTCCAAAGTATATTTTATTAATATTTGTTTTATCTTAAAATTGGTTTTTTATTTCGTCAACTTCATTATCAATGTTAGATTCATTTATTATAGATATATTGTATTTATTTTTTCTTTCTTTAATGTTTAAATCAGTAAGTTGGGCTTCTATTATTTGTAATACTAGGTCGTGAGGTCTTAAATTGATATTTATTTCTGAGAAAAATTCAAAAAGTTTAAATAAAGGTTTTTTATGGTATATATTTTGTAAAATATTATTAGTCTCAGCTGGTTGAACTAAATATTCAACTCTATCTAATTGAGTAGAGATAGTTGATAAAATTTGGTTTGAATAATTATTTTACAATTGAGTATATTTAATTTCGTTTTTTATTTCGGGAGATTTATTATCAATATTAACCTTTTTGAAAGGTAATGTCATATAATTTGTATCATTTTGAGTAAATTATATTCTTTCTAAGGGATGATGTACATATATTATCTGATCATTATCAATTGTTTTCTATATTTTAGCAATCTTATTATTTACTCCTATGGTAGAAAAAGGATAATTAATATTATAATAGTTACAATATATTTCGAACAAAGTAAATAATGAAATATTTACTTTTAATTGTTCCATAGAACTATACCATTTAGTTCTAAAATTATCTAATTATTCTTTAGAAAAATTATCAAAATACCAAAGTCTTTTTTCTTTATTATATTCTTCTTTTAGTTCTTTTCTTAAAAATTCTTTATCTATTGAAAAATTCTTCATATTTATTTATTTGAGAAAATGTTTCCATTTGTGATCTTGTTGGAGATAAAGAGTTTTCAAATTTATTATTATCATTTTCAATATATGTGGGTTTTAGAATATTTTCATTAAAACCTACATATTTGAATTCATAATTTTTTGTAGATAGATTTCTTGGAATAGAACTAGTTGATGGTCTGTTATTAAAATATGTTGATATCCTAGATGATTGAATATTATCTGGAACAAAGTCTATTTTTACAGATCCATCACTATGTTCTATTATCCTAAAAAATTGATTATTAATATTTTCTACTTTAGGTTCAGTAATTTCTATTAATTCTCAAGCTCCTGACCTAGTAACTTCATTCCACTTTAATCTTTTAGGAATCTGAATATTAGAATGTGTTTTGTTTCCTTCAAAAATTAAAGTTTCATCTTTATAATCGACTATGTCTAGCTCTGGGGTCTAAAGTTATGAACATAACTTTATAATAGATTCTGTATATAATTGCAGTAGCTCTAACATTTTGTTTAAAGTCTAAATTTTTTGTCTTAATAGTTAAAGATAAAGTATCATAAATGTGTGGGTCATATAGGCTTAATGAAAATTTTGGATATCAATTAAAATAAATTGGTCTATTAGCAAGGTTTGTTTCTGCCATAGCTAATAAAGAATTTGAAAAATTTGTATGTCTAGCGTCTCTTAAACACATTAAAATTGGTATGTCTAATCCTAATCTAAATAAAGGTTTGATAGCTATTTGTATTAATCCAATGTGTAAAAATTTATATTTCTTTCTATGTTCTTTAATAGCATTTTTTTAGAATAATTGAACAGTTTCACGCTCTTCATTTAAAGCTATTGTATGTTCAATTGTTTTGATTGAATAATCTTGTATAAATTCAAATGATCTTATTTTATATATTGTTTTAATATCCTGTTTAGGAATAATCCAATCTAATAATTGATTTTCAATTTCTGCTATATTAACTTCTATAGAATTTATATCTTCTAAATTATTATTAATACTACTAGAACTAACTCTCATTTGTGGTTCTTTGATAGATAAGATTCTAACTAATTTATCCATTAAATTAAACTTTAAAATAATTAAAGACTAATAAGATAAATAAAACCTGAATGATAATAAGATTTCTTTAGCAATAATAAGACCACCCAGCAATACGGGACCACTTAACGCCATCTCGGCTTAATACGGCTGACCAACACTTTGCCTTCAGGCTGACCAATGTTTCGCATTCAGGGCTGACCAATGTTTCATGTTGAAAAAACTCATTAATAGACTGGTTATATCTAACTTATTTGTTTAACTTTATTTTAATGTTCAAGTCTTTTTAGATAAATTAACATTCATCCTACCGGGCTCTATGTACGTCAATTAAAAAAGTATATAAATATATTAAGTATATTAATTATATATTTTTTATTTATTAATATAATTATATTAGTTTATAAGTTTAATGTAATACAATTATATTAATAAGGAATATAATAATATTTAAAATTTAAATTATTAAATATATAAATTGATAAGTATATATAGTATATGCTTGAGATTATTTAATTTTAAAGTACATATATATGATATAGTGTCTCCATTAAGTATAATGCACATAAATATATAAGTTTATTAAATATATCGAATTATAAGTATTTTTATCTATTAATATAATTTACATAAGTACTTAATTTTAATATAATATAATTATTTTCATAAAAAATTAATTTAATGTAATTAGAACAAATAATAATTTAAATGCATTGATTTGTCATATAATTATAATACACATATTATAAATTAGATTATTTTATAATATATTGTACTTAATTGATTTACTGAATAATATATAAATATAATTTAGATTTATTATATAATACAATTAAAATAAATTATATATGCTAAAAATTAAAATTAATAAT
Source organism: Balakata baccata (assembly GCA_949630135.1). NCBI lineage: Eukaryota > Viridiplantae > Streptophyta > Magnoliopsida > Malpighiales > Euphorbiaceae > Balakata > Balakata baccata. The sequence continues at coordinate 37,832 of CATIWF010121877.1, forward strand.
AAAAAAAATTAGAGTAAAAAAAAGAAACTAACAATATATTATAAATATTTTTTGCATGTATATTAATAATATAGAAAGTTGATTAGTTCGATGATGAGCTCATTTTAGGCTTATATGAATCAGTCTATGAGTTTAATTCTCTGTATCAAGATTATAATAGTTTGCATGAATTGCACTAATAGTATTCTAATTATTGAACTTATAACAATTCAGTACCTAAATTATTATTTATAATAGAAAATTTTTTAAATTTTAATTTTGTAATACAAAAATATCTACCATTATAATTTATTAAATTATTTAACGAAATGCTGACACGAATATTCCACGATGTCCACCTAAAAATACGTTTCTTCCTCTCATTGGATCTGTAGCAGAGGCGGCTTCCCAGAAAGCAGTTTGATAACATCTGAGAGCAACCCATTTCCTAGAATTGTGCAAGAAATAATGGGTCGGTCTTGTTTTCTCAGGGTTCTTCTTGCTTTGGCTCTTCTTGCCCTCTCCTTCTCTCATGGTATTTCACAAAGTTGTTGCCTTTTCCTCCTTTTTCTTTTGCTAAACCAGAATATGAATCTTTTTTTTTTTGCTTTCCTCTTTTTAATTAGTGCTGTTTGATTTTCCTTTTTCTGATTCTTGCTCTTGTTGTGGAAATTAAGGATTCGGTAGAAAATTGATGATGGAGACATGATATTCATGTGGTATTTATTCTCATAATTTTTTCACCTTTCTTTTACTTTCTCTCAAACTAAATACAATCAAACATGATATTTATTTTCATTATTTTTCAACACTTTCTTTCACTTTTCCTAAAATTAAATATAATCAAAATTTCGTAAAATAGTAAAAATTTTTTTATGGAATCTATTTTGTACATATAATATTTATATGTGAAAATTTTTTATTGATATGGAAAGTTCATATCAACATTCTGTTAAATGGTTTAATAAATTTAAATATCAGGTGCTTTTATGTTATAAAATTAAAATTTATTGAGTTTTCTATTACAAATAATATTTTAGATACTGACTTATTACGAGTTAGATAATTGGGGTACTGTCGATGTAATTCATCCTAATATTTTTAGCATATAAAATTTTTAGTTATTTGAATCTATATTATTATAAATGTCAAATTCATTTTGTTCACTAATTAATAAATTTATAATTTATTTTTATGGATTGAAGTGTGTATAATTATAAGTTATATTATATTTATATAAAAAACTATAAAAGTTATAAATAATATTATATATAAATTATTTCATTCTTATTAGTTTTTATACATAATAAAATTATAAGCATTTAAATATTAGTTCATTTAATACTATTGAGTTCTAGAAAATTTTGGGATATATAACAAGTAATTATATATAAATCATTACAGTTAAAATATCACTTCAAAAAAACATATTACTCCCTCCATTTTAAAACAACTGTCGTTTTTTGTAAAATTCAAATTCTGTTAACCTGTTACTTTTATATTATTAATAAAAATTAAATACTTTCTTCGTGCCATAATAATTGTCGTTTTTGGTAATTTCACTAGAATTAAAAAAAAAGTCATTAATTAGTCTTAAATTTAGAAAAAAAAAATTATAAAAACTAAATTATCCTTTATTTTGAAAGACTAAAAATTATTTGATGTGACCCATAAATATTAATTAATGCGATCGGTTGTAAGTAATTTTCCATTCCAACCAAATTTTCATTCTATTATGAATATTATCCGCCAAATTTTCAATTCAAAACTTTCAACATTTTAATATTTCCCACCCAAATAAAGTTCCAAATTTTTTAATTCCAACTAGAAAGTTTCGTATAAATGGAAGTGTTAGTTTACTAAATTCAATAATCTCTATTATAGAAACTCAACAAATGCCTTTAGAAATAGATCTAAATGTGAGTGTAACACAATCTAAATTTGAAGTTGAAGATAAAGAAGAAGAAACACAAATTCAATTACCATATGTCAATGTTGATGCAACAAGTTCGGATTTTGACCTCAATTTTAGTCCAAATTCTCCAATGGTTGACATATCTTAATCAAACCATATATTGCTAGATTTAAATAGTGAGCCATATGTAGAAGATGACACACAAGTGGATCCACAGGAATCAATCTTCAATACCGGTATGCTATCATCTCAAATTAAATCTTGCAATATTTTCTGAGCCAGTTCTTTTAGGCATTTTCTATTCTCTTATAGATTTTTTTTTTTTTAAACTTTTCCTTTTAAATTCTCTGGTGAAGAAGAACCAATTCGGACCTGTAAAAGCAAAAATTTCGTTGGAAAAGTCATGTTTTTAGTTGCCTTAGCTTGTCCAAGATCAAATTTGATGCACAAGGAAATGACCTTTTTTCTCTGGAAAAATAGGGGTATTCCCTTTTGTCGCACAAGAGCCAGTTAAGAGGAATAGTGTTAATAGAGTTGCAGGAACACTAAAGACAAAACCAATAACTTCAGTGAAAAGAGAAATTATGAAGTCCTACTTAATTGAAAAGTTCTACTCGCTATCAATTCTAAATGGCCAAGAAAGGATTTAGGATGTCCAATAGATATATCAACAAGGCAATGCAAGAACACATACTGATATGAATGATGATGATTTTCGCCGAGTTGCTACAGAAGATGGATTCGATATTCGTTTAATGTGCCAACGGGCTTTTTACCTGATTAACATTATTTAAAAAATAAATATTTACCTATATAAATCTATTCAAAACTTATTTCTCTATACTTGTTTTTTTTGAAACTTATTTCCTTATATGTGCTTTTTTTTTTTGGACACCTAGGAATGAAAAGAATTTCAATTATCTAAGTTTGACTAAAGATGACAATTTAATATGGACTCGTGGATCTCCAGCCCGTACCGATCCAAATGAAACATATTTTTTGACTTTTGATTGGAGTTAGGGCGGATTATGGAGAAATTCGAGATGACATTTAATGGATATGGAATGGAGACGGTATTTATATATCTCTTTCCGTACTCTGCCCCAATAGATATTTATATATGTAAATTATATATATATAAATTATTACTTATATAAAATATATGAATTGTTGTTAGATGTTATAAATGGTGTTTACATTATAAAAATGATTAAATTAATGCATATAATGATTACAAAAATTATCTTAGACTAATAGGGAATATTTTGATGACTACAATTTTAATAATATATATTATTGCAACAGTATGAAAACACTATTACTTTTTATCTTTTTGAATTATTTTGACTTTAAGAATAACTTAGACAATTAATTTAAACTTTTGGATATAATGGTTATAATATAGTTTATTGTTTTTTTATTGTGGATATTCACTTTGCTAGTTATTTATGAATTAATTAATGTTGTCATTTTCATTAGTCAAGTATGAATTATAGAACATTTAAAATTAAAATATTAAATTTTTTATAATTTTTTACTTTTATTTTAGATTTATTTTGATGTAAATTAAATTAGTAATTTAAATAAATATATCATATATAATTAAGTTAAAAAATATAGCAGGATACTTAATCTCATTTGGGAATATTCGACATCATTTGGAGCAGAGATGAAAATCAATATAATTTTTCCGTAGAAGTACGGAGTGGGGATAGGAAAATAAATTTATAGACGATAATGAAAAAAGTGAAATAAGACCCCAATTCACTCCTAAGTATGACTGGCGATTTATACTTATCAATGCCGAGCATGAACCAATGCTTTTTTTTTTTTTTTTTTAACTTACAGGGGATGGCATTTTGTTGGCCATAAAGGGCCATTAAATATTAATCGAATTAATTAAAAAATTAAACAATAATTATGAATTATTTAATTACTCTTAGTTAATAATTAAATTCATTAACAAATAATTTAGTTATTATATTATTATATTATATTAATAGCAATTATATATATATATATTAATCAAATAAATATATTGGATAAAGATATATAATTAAAATTAGGATAAATTATCAGGACAATTACGAGATTTAGTTGAATATACTAATTATTTTTTTTATTTTTTAAAATACATTATGAAATTTCTCATGTTTAGTTTAATTTACTGTCTAGGCATTCCGTTTATTTTTATCGTTACAAACAAACAAAATATTAAATTTACCTCTTTTTTAAAAAAAAATAACACAAAAATTTTAATATCATCAACTTAATACTAAAATGTCAAATTTATCATTATTTCTTTATTGTATTTTTTAAGTTAACAAATGTCAAATTTGTCAAAGTGTAAATAAGATTATCTTTGGTATTTTATAGTTGATTAATAGAATATTCTAGTTGACTAATAGGATATTCTATTCAAAATTAATTGTCTTTTTATTTAACGGAACTAAATCTGACTTTATAATATATTTTTATAAATAAATGGACTAATTAGTGTATTCAACCAAATATCATGAATATCCAGATAATTTACCATTAAAATTAAGTAAACTTATTAATATTTCTTTAAAAATAAATTACACCCATTAGATTTTTAATTTTGACATATAAAAATAAATTTTTAAAAATTAATAGCTAACTCCCTATTCTTTGATAAAAATATTGTTTGAGTTAACGATTAGGAATATGGAGCTTGAATGTATTCGTTGCCATGTAATTACAGTTGTCGATAACGAATAAATATCCTAAAATATTATAAAAGACAATTAAATTGTACATACAACCCTCAAGAATTTACATAAAAATATCTCAAATATAGAAAAATTATGTAATATATCGCATTGCAGTATTTGAAATTCATAAAGAGTTAAATGAAAGGGCATTATGTCAAAATTGTAGGATTTGCATAAATATTCACTTTGTATAAATATTAAATATTTATATGTGAAATTTAAGGCTATATATAATTTTTTTAATTTAAAAAATCATCAGAAAGAATTAAATTAAAACTTATATATATATATAATAGTAATTAAATAATAATTAATTTAATTAATATTTAATGGGGCCTATGCCATCCTCCGTAAGTAAAAAAAAAAAAAGGTCATCTGTGATTTTAAGCATTTTGCGACATTGGTGGGACAATAATAAGTATAAATCACGGGTCATACCAGCGATTTTACATGGTTGAAACTCTTTACTCTCCCACATGTTAAAAAAAAGCACATGTAAAGAAATAAGTTTCAAAAAAATCGTGTATAGAGAAATAAATTTTGAATTTACTTGTATAGTAATATTTATTTTATTTAACTTAATTAAGTAAAAAGCCCTGTGCCAACCTACAATCTCTCCGGATTTAAATGTTCTAGATCTTGGATTTTTTAATGGCATCCAGTCATTACAATATAAGGGGTCACCTAAAAGTGTTGATGAACTTATTGATACTGTTGTGAAGTCATTTGAAGTTTTTTCTTCAAAGAAGTCCAACAATATATTGTTGGAAAAATTGTGATTATGAGCTATTTTGAGATAATAATTTGAATGGGTTATATAACTTAGTTTTGGGAGAAAAATCCGGATATATATTCCTTGACATGAGGACTATAAATTAATGGATTCATACGCTCAAAATAGAGAATGTGTGAATAGAAACTGAAACTCAAAATAAGCTTCTTACTAAAAAGATATAAAGAGAAAAATGAAAGTGAGAGTTTTATTTCACATCACTAATATGTGAAGTTGGACATGTGTTTATATATTAAGATACATTCTTACATGAGTAAAAAAGTAGCATGAAAGGCTCTCTCTCGCGTGCTCAGGTGCAGAGAGGGGTGCAAATTCATGGTCACGGATATGCCAATATGTAAGTGCGCGACCTGCGTACACGAATGTCGGCCTAAAATATTGTGATCTAGACCAAACCCAATTTTTACATATTTTTTTTTATTTCTGGAAATTGAAATTTAAACAATACTCTCGTGTTGATTCACACGGCTAGTGGTTTGTCACACCCGTGTGGATCCACACACCCGTGTCATTGTACTGCAAAGTGTATATGGCAAATCTACACGCTCGTGTGGATTGTGTTCCATATTGGTCTTTTGAACTTCTTGTCTTTTGAAATTTCATTTTATGATATTTCAAAAATTAATTTCACAATTATTTGAGAGTTACAAATGCATTATTGACATCCTTTAAAGGAGATTAATCACAATTAATTTCATGTCTTCTCCATCTAGTATAAATAGGAGCTTTTGGCTTGTGTTGTAGAGAGATTTTTTAAAGTTGTTGAGTTTGATCTCTTTCTTCCTTTTTTTCTTCTTCTTCTCGAATGATAGAGAGTCTGACAAATATTCAGTTCGCTATGAGTAGGTATTGTATATTCAACAACTATTTGAAATTTGTTGTATCTTAAGAGACAAACTCCAGTTATCTTAAACACCGATAGTAGAAGGCGAATTTGTTTTAAGGAAACTGTGTGGGATACAGGCCTCATATTGTTTTCCATTTCTATTGTTTTTTAATATTGAATTAACAATTTTCTAATATTATTGTTGTTCTCCTATCATATATTTTTGACATTACAAATGTACATGATAGAAATCATGAAAATAAGAGGTTCCCATAAATACAAAATTCAACATTTGAATAAAGCACCATTAGAAAGAGAAGGTCAACTTTCTACTCAAATGAAATGTGATTCCCAGTTGGTGCAAGAAGTTCTCAACTATTTAACTTAAATATTATTTAAAGTTTATGCCTAGGGTAATTAGTATCGTTTGTAGTTTGTCTTTTTTTTTTCTTTTCTTGTAGTTTATGTCGTGTTTATTTTATGCCTGTGTAATTCGTGTTGTTTATAGGAGATTTAAGTATTAAAATTTTGATGTTTCTAATACATAATAGTACCACTTGTTAAAAATCTTTGATTGCCAATAATTTTGTGTTAATATTATAGATTAATTAGATAATCAAAAATATAAAAATTTGATGTAAACAGCACAAGAGAAAACTTTATCATGAACTTAGTCTTGCACCTTCATTTCCACTAATGAAGCAACCACAAATTCAATATAAATAAATTATTTTAATGAAATTTTGTATTGATTCAGAGATAAAACAAGAAGCAACTCTTACAAACATAAACCATTTGCCAAAACGATAGTAGGAAATAATTCACGTTCCTCTTCCTTCCTCTATGAAGATAAATCTAAAACTAAAAAAAACTGGGAAGATAAATTTTTGACATATCCCTAATTAGTTGCTGAAATTCTTTGTCCTTCAAAGCTTCTTTTCCTTCATTTGGAAACGTATTTAAATCAAACTCAGGATCTAGCGGTTTATTCAAATCAAAACCCGATACATCTTCTTTCTTTTCTATATTAAGCATGATGTTTGGTTTAGCTTCAAATTCTATGAAGTTTTTGTTGGAAGCAAAAAGCGATTTTAGGATTGAGGAGAACACTAGATTTCGGTCAAAATTAGAAATTTCAAAAATTTTTATTTTAACCGAAATATGCAATCACACTTTACATATTAATCTTGAATATTTATTTATAACTTTTACCAATAATATTTTGTAACATTTATGGATAATATTCATTTGACAAGATCATTCCAGGATTTTTAGAACAAAATAGAAAAATAAAAATGTTATAACAAACATTTTAGAACCGAGTTCACCAAATATTCAAATCAAGCAAAAAGACTAAAAATCTTAGTTGTATTTGATGAAATTCTTTTATTAGTCACATATGTAACAAAATTCTTTCTCTATTTTTTTCTTATACTTTCTTTCTCTATTTTTTTCTTCTAAAAAACAAGATGAATTTTTTTTTCTTTATTTTTCCTACTTTTCTCTCTCACGTTTTTCTTCTCTTCACTCTTATTTATCTCTTGCTTTTTTTTTTAGATAAGCAAGAACAACTTGCATTAAATTGAAGGCAAGATGTATTATTTTTATTGGCAAGAGTAACAAAAATACTTTAATGACATATATTGATATTATAATGCAAGGTGACACAAATTAATGGCTTAATGCAATATGCTAAAGTAGGATTATAGAAGAAGTAATGTCATATTAACCATGATAATTACTTTAATATATCATTGTGGTTAATTTAATATTCCAGATTATTTCTAGATATAAATAATATCCAAAATTATTTCTGGCAGCAGCATATCCAACAAATCGCCCTTTAGTAGATCATTCCTCTAACTTATATATGTTTTGTCTTTTAATATAGGCGAAACAATCTCATATATTGAAATGAGATAATATAAGAGTTTTACATGTCCATATCTCATATGAAGTTATATCTACAGACTCAAAAAGAACTCTATTAAGAATTTATAATGCTGTTTTCAAAGCATATCCCTAAAAAGAGATAGATAAGCCAGTATAACTTATCATACTAGGTACTATGTCTAACAGTGTACGTGTATGATTTCTCCTTCCACTCATACCATTTAATAGAAGTTTGTCAGGTGAAGTGAACTGTATGACAATTCCATTTTCTTTGAGGTAATCCTTAAATTCAGTACTTGAATATTTGTTATCTTGATTTGATCAAAGTACTTTAATATTCTTTCCTAATTTATTTTCTATTAGAGTCTTATACTTTTTTAACTTTTTAAAGATTTCAAATTTGTATTTCAATAAATACAAATACCCATATCTAGACTTATCATCTATAAACGTAACGAAGAATCGATAATATTCTTGGGTCATTTTCTTAAATGGTCTACAAACATCAATATATATTAATTCAAGAAAGTTCAGGTAATTATTAAATTCAGTACTTGAATATTTGTTATCTCGATTTGATCAAATTGCTTTAATACTCTTTTCTAATTTATTTTCTATTAGAGTCTTACACTTTTTTAACTTTTTAAAAACTTCAAATTTGTATTTCAATAAATATAAATACTCATATCTAGACTTATTATTTATAAACGTAACGAAGAATCGATAACATTCTCGGACCATTTTCTTAAATGGTCCAAGTATGTATTAATTCAAGAAAGTTCTCAACACATACTATTTGAGCAGGAAATGAAGCTCTAGTCATTTTTTCTTGCAGACACGACTCACAAACAGAATCATTAAACTAAGAATCCAAACCTTTTAGGATTCCTATGTCTACCAACTTGTGGATCCTTGTATTATAAATATGAGCAAGTCTTTAAGTGTCAAACTCGTATCATACTTGAATCATCATACTTAGCTTGATTAGAATTATCATTTATGTTGCTTAATAATAATTCTTTATCATTTTTCTTATCAGACTTATCATAATATAAATAATATAAGACATGATGTTTAGTTCTAATGCAAATAAGATTATTATTAAAATAAATGTAACACACATTTTGGAAAACAAAAATTCATAATTATTGTTTGTCAAAGCGGAAACAGAAATAATATTCTTATAGGTATTAGGAATATGAAAAATATCTAATAATAAAATTACATGATGGTTTAACAAAATAGAGATATCTCTCACTTGCTCGACTATAACTTTTGCTCTATCACCAAAAGTGAGCTTTATCTCCCTATCATATGACAACTTTCTATGCCTTAGATCTTGTACAAAGGAACAAATATGAACAGTTGCTCCTGTGTCTAAGACCCAAACATATGATAAGCAAAAAGAATGATCATAATTTAAATCAACATTCAAATTCAAAGGATGAAAAATACATGAAGGACCTATAATCCCTTTGCCCTTAGTTTTCTCTAAACTACTTAGATAAATTGAGCAATTTCTCTTCCAATGACCAATTTTCTGACAGTGGAAGCAAATTCCTTTATCAGCCTTTGGTTTAAGCTGGGCCAAAGTTGGAGCTTTTGCTTCCCCTTACCCTTTTTGGGATGCAAAGAAGAGAAAGTGAAACTCTTTCCAGTAGTGGCTTTTTTCTTCTTCCTCTTCTTTAGGTAAGAAGAAAAAGCTGTCATCAATAATTTGGCCTCTTTCTTTTAGGGATTAACTACAGTATTTTGATGTTAAACCAAATTTTATTGTAATTCTTGCAAAATGGATTCCACTTTGTTCAAATGAAAGTTAGAAATGAAACTTTCATAAAATGTGGAAGTGATGCTAGATTACGGTCTACCTTAAGCTCTACATCCATAAACAAATTAAAATCTTCAAGGCAATACATAAGCTTTATCATCTCACCAACATACTCACCAACAACATGGTTTTCCTTCATTTTCATTTGAAATAGTTTATTGGAATAGTTAAAGTGAGCAGTCCTACTAGCCTCACTATAACTTTCTTTTACTAGTTTCAAAATGTCATCATAAGCTTTTATCTTTTCATATTGCTCTTGTAGTTTATTTTCCATAGAAGCAAGTATATAGCACTTTGCTTAGGTGTTCTTATCAACTCAATCCTTGTAATATTGTTTTTCAGCCTCACTAGCATCAACGGCAGGCACTGTAGTTTTTGCTTACTAGCAACATCCCACAAGCGCTATTGAAGAAGCATCAGCTTAAGGTTTCTTAATCAGTCCACATAATTAGGTCTAGTGAGTCTATTGCAGTCCAAAAGTGATTGTAGTGGTGATAATATAGCTATATTATTAGAGAAAAATAATTGTAGAAAGAATAAAATATATTAGTTTAATTATATATTAATGGTCAAACCAATTAACCAAAATGATTTGGACACATAATCATAATGATTTCTCCCACTAATTTGGTGCTCCTACACTTTCCTCACAGGAAACGGAAGTTATATTGGGATGAATTTTTAGTGGGTAAATTAGGTCTCAATAATACTCTAATTAATATTTTTCAACTTCTCATAATGACATTATTGGAATATTAACATATTAACGAGATAACAACTCTTTGTCAAATACAACTATTGTAAACCCAATTTATTTTCTTTTTAATCAGCTCCTAATACACTAACCCTCGGCTTCACGAAATAGTATTTTTGGGCTAACATATTATATGAATCCTATCCATAAGATCAGTAGAACAAATGGACTCAATCTAGCGGCACTTAGTTTTACAAAATGGTATTCTTGCGACACTAGATGTTTATCCAATCTACAAGTCCAATATTATTATTTGACCTTATTAATGCTATTAATGCTCACATGGAGAGCTTCAATATAGACATTTTAAATCTTTATTGGATTCATCATATTTGAAAAGATTACTTGGTCTTTTATACAAATTTTAAAGTTTTACTTTGCACATTAACCGAATTAAAAATTTACTAGCATCCATAAAGTAGTAAATTTATCTTTGAATTATCACTTGATCCAATTTTAAGGTTAATATTTGTACATTAGTCTTTTTCAATGCATACCTCATATGATCATTAACAAGTAATCACATTTATACTCGTATGGTTATGAATTTTTAAACATACATATGATATTATATTGAATAAAATACATAATTTCCCTATTTAGCATGCACTTTATGTTTCATAAACAAATGTAAACTCATTATTAATCATAATATATCATGTTTAAATTAAATTAATTTTGGAGTCAATATATCTATATAAGGTTGAATTTTTGCAACAATTTGGAAAAATCAACCATATAAAAATTTATATATAATTTAAATCTCATTTAAATTATTATATATATTTTTTAATTTTTAAACCAAAATTAACATGCAAAGCTGACTTCATTCAATCATTTACTACTTATAAACACCTCACATGCAATAAAAGAAATTAATCATGCAATTTACAATCATATTGTAATTGCTAGAAAAATTTCCAACCCAAAATGGAAAATAAAAATTAAACTCCATCTAGGAAAATCTTTCTTGTTATTCCTCCTCAAAATTTTGGGCCTCTTTACTCCAAAACAAAATAGTTACATTTTACCCTCTTGGCATCTCAAGGGCTTCAATATATTGGTAAAAATTAACTATAAATCTATTAATATTACAAACTAATATATGAAAATAATATAACTCATTACACCTTTGAAAATCCAAAACAAGAGGAAATATATCATGTAACATATACATGTAATATAACATATATTTTAAATCTAAAAGAACGACAAAAATATCATTGATAACCAAATCGAACATAATAACATGAAGGAGAATTATTTTGCTAAAAAAAATTATGGGAAGACTATGATACAAGTTATTGGAAGTGAAAGCGATTTTAGGATTGAGGGGAGATCTAGATCTCGGTTAAAAGCAGATATTTCAAAATTTTTTATTTTAACTAAATATGCAATCACACTTTGCGTGACATGTAAATACATTTTGTATGTTAATCTTGAGTATTTATCCATAACTTTTACAAATCATATTTCGTAACTTTTATGAATAATATTCATTTGCCAAGATCATCTCATAATTTTTAGAACAAAATGAAAAAATAAAATGTTAAAACAGACCTTTTAGAACCGAGTTCACAAAATATACAAATCAAGCAAAAATACCAAAAGTTTTAGTTGTATTTAATAAAACTCTTTTGCTAATCCTACATGTATGATCACTAAAATTCTCTTTTTTATGTTTTCTTCCTCTATTTGTTTTTTCTAAAAAATAAAAGGATTTTTTTATTTCTTTTTTCTTCCGACTTTTCTCTCTTGCGTTTTTCTTCTCTTTACTCTTCTTTATCTCTTGCTTTTCTTTGTTCTTTTTAGATAAACAAGAACCACTTGCATTAAATTAAAGGTAAGGTGTATTATTTTTATTGGCAAAAGTGGCAAAAATGCATTAATAGCAGATATTGATGTTATAATGCAAGGTGACACAAATTAATGGCTTAATGAAATGTGCCAAAATAAATGAAGTAGGATGGTAGAAGAAGCAATGTCACTTTAACCATGATAATTACTTTAATATACTATTGTGGTTAATTTAAGTAATAAATTAATTAAATTATGATAATTTTAATTAACATTTTAACTAAAATTATATAGAAAAAATAGTTAAAATTAATCAATTTTAATTTTAATTCAAATAATATAAGTGATCATTTATAATTTAATTTTTAATTAAATTAATCTCCACATCATAAATATTGACTAATCAAATAATTTAATTTAGATGACTTATAAGGTCAATAATTTTATCGAAATGCAAATATAATATTAACTTTTTAATATTATATCATATACTATTTCCGAATTCCTAGTTTACCCGAATACATTAAATATCCTTCTAGAATTCTCCTTTTAATTACCGATAAAATATTGAATATTAGTTTGACCTCTATATCATAATATTAAATCATCTCATTATGATCCCGATATTGATTAAGGTCACAGCGTGTCAAACTCTATTGGCCAATATACTAATGAATAATAATTTTTGTTCTGATTAAAATAAGACTTATTATTATTAGTCTAATTAATAATATTGATCTTACATCGAATAAGTCATATTTCTCCTAGCTATGCATTTATTTTATCAGAATCAAAATATCAACTTTATTAAGATATTGCCCTGGTGCTGCAAGGTAATGAGTCCTACTATTGGTAATCTCATATTTCACTATATGACTAACTATGGTGACTACAAACCGGATTATCAAACGTGAATAGTCCAGTACAAGGCAAGAGCACATTTACAGTCACTCATAAAAGAATAGTCTTGATATCGCAAGTCAAAAGACTTTTAGTTATAAAATACTCATATATTATGACAAAGATAGTAACTGTTGACATTAAGTACTAATTGTGCATTTATTATCAAGTGTCACCGTTCGATACCCTTAACTCTTTAAGAATGCACTAGTTTATCCAGATATCACTATATCATGGAGAATGAGATTATTCCTTAAAATAAATCATGTGATAACCTAGAGGTTCAATAAATACCTAATTCATTGTTCTTATCTGGTTATGAATATTTTTAAAATTATATTTTACTAGAAATATTTATCTCATTATTATCAAACAACTTAATAATTCTTTATGGGTAATCAATGAGTTGTATATTTTATAGTATAATACAACTATTACATTCATAATTTAATCAACAAATTGAATATATTTATTTATTATGAATGTGAAATATACACGTGTCCATTATCATACATTATTTAACATATAAAAAGAAGTAAATGCAGTATGACATACATATCACTGATAATAGTCTTGATCTTTCTTCATTTTCTTTTTTTGAATATGTGAAAAAATGCTTAATAGAACTATATAAATTTGAAAATGTGAACAACGAATGTGCATTAATAGATATTAGGATTAATTGCACCTATAGTTATTGAACTTTGTATTACTTTCATATAAATGACCAAATTTTTTTAACACAAAAATAACTGAACTTAATTTTTATTGCACAAAAATCACTTTCGTACTGTAGGTTGCTCGGATGTTTAGCCACATCACTGCTATGTAAGTGACATGTAAGTATCCGGACAGCCAACTGACTGAAAATGATTTTTATGCAATAAAAGTTAAATTCAGTTATTTTTGTGTTACAAAAAAAAGTTTGGTCATTTAAATAAAAATAATACAAAGTTTAGTGACTACAAATGCAATTAATCCATAGATATTGGGAAAGACAAAAGAATAAGAAGGTGGATTAATTGTTTACCCTAAGTCTCTTCTAAATTATTTTGGAATTCAATATAATATCAATAACTTTGAATCGATGAATATATGAGAAAACTTGGAAATCAGGGTACTTTAGTCTTTGTAATTTATTTTTTTCTAAATTTAAAACTAATTAATGCCTAGGTAATTATTATGAAACATATTCAGTTACCATTAAAAAGTCAATAATATAATTTGATTTTAGATCTTCTAGCTCTATTTTTTAATGTGATTTAAAAAGATTTACAATCTATGCACAACTCTAACTATAATCACAAATCATAATTTGGCTAGGAAAGGAAAGTCCTATCCTCAAGTTAATTAGAACATCTCCAATAATGCTATTTATTTTTAAAAACTATTTTTAGTAAAATAAAAAATATTTTTAAATATAGAGTATAAGTCCCATAAACTATTAATATTTTTAGTCTTTATTTTACTTTATCTCATATAAATTAGCATTTATCAAAAGGAAAAAAAAGGTAAATAATCTTTATTAAGAGAAAAGACAAAATAAATAAATTAATAAAAAAATAAAAATATTAATTATAATTAAAATATAGAGAAAACTTTAATTCTTGTTCTATACTTTAAAAATAAAAAAAACTATTGAAAATATTTTCATGAAAGAACTTCTTAAAATAAAAAATATAGTAAAATTAAAAAGTCTATTGCAGAACTTTCAGCAAACGTATATGGATAAACTTAAGAGAATTTTTAAGGTGCACCAGTGTAATTTACACTGGATGCTTTAAAATCGTTGTATTATAAATTTTTAATCTCATCCGTTGATAATGAATAGTTGAGATTAAAAGTTGATGATCTAATGGTTCTAAAATACCAAGTGTAATTTACACCTGGTGTACCGCAGAAGTCTTCTAAACTTAAAGTAGCCAATGAATAATTACCTAAGCGACCAAACAATCGTTCCCCTTCCTTTTTCAAAAATGGGGTTTAATTTTATTTTTTATCATTTAATTTTAGTATTATTAGAGTAGAATTATATCATTTTTTTTATTTTATATAAGTCATTTATGGTAGTCTTTCAGTGGTCAACTATGGAAAAAGTCATACTATTATTTTAGTTAGCACATAAAATATACTATGTTACTATACAGATTAAATAAATTATTATGAATGCTTATAATTTAGAATCTATGTCAGTACCATAAATTAAAAATGATATCAATTAAAATATCAGAATTATATTTCATATGTACAGTGACGTTCTATTTGACCGGTATAGTGACGTGATATGTTTTATATATCAACAATAATATTAATACGCCTTTTCCAATTATTGACTATTGAAAAATCACTAAAAATAATTTTATTAAATCTAAATCATAATTAAATAATTTTTTATAAAACAAAAAAAATTATATAACTTTCTTAGAATAATAACAGATTAATTAACCACATGAAATTATCATAACAAAGTAATTACCCATTTATGAAATTAACACCTAAAACTAAAGTGTAGAATAGATCGCCCACACAGCCGCAGCTCGGTGGCTTCCATGAGAATGGCTCTATCAACTATTCGTACACTCTTCAAAAATTCACCGTCTCCATTAAGAGTACTGGCTTCCCTACACAACCACTCACCGAATCCCTCCCACACTAATCCATCAACCTAATTTCCCAGTAATTGAAAACCATACTATCAATGGCATTCCTCCATCGGGTTCAGCCAACGAGGGGATCTTGATTCATTTTGATTCCTTGCCGTTTTCCTCGATCCATCCATTTGGGTTCTGTTCATGCCCGGTTTTATCAACCGGGTTGATCCAAGATGTGCTGAATGAGGAGGATTCGGGGATGTTGGCTGATAGTGTGAAAAAGAAGAGGAATAAGAAGATGAACAAGCACAAGTATAAGAGGCTGAGGAAGCAGCTTAGAAGACAGACTTAGGAGTTCTCCTATATTTTTAGGTGAGGATTTTATTAGTGATATTCTTTTTGTTCGATTGTGGGCTGGGGGAAGGCACCGATTTGACTTGCTATTTCTTGTGGGAATTGCTATATTTCACTTGATAATATATCCATTTGTGGCAAAGATTGCTTGAAAGCTTAAATAAATACTTCTAATGTTTCTTGCTAGGTCTAAGGAAACAATTTTGCATTTCAAGTTATTAGATATATTGTTGTTGTTGGATCAGTATTTAACAATTATGGTGTTGGAATTGGTTAGCTAAGAATAGAAACGCCACAAATTGTTTGGACCTTACATTAATAGTGCATTTGCTCGGTTCCAAGTTTTCATATGCTTAAGTAGATTTTACTGAAGAAGTTGAATGCGTTTCTTTAGTATTTATCAATGAAGCATGGACACTTCATCTATGTAGTGTGTGGCATTTCCGACACTCGTCAGACATCGACACGACTTGGATAAGTTTTGTAATTTTCAAAAAATTAGAAATACATTTATTTAAATTACAAGCATATATTTTTCTTATATAAAACCTAAAATCTATATGTGACACCAATCATTGCTCAATATATTTGATTGTATGTCATTTTTATTTAATTCATATAAAAATAATAACTTGTAATTATATTTTTTATATTTATCTATTTATAAATTTATCCCTATATTTTTAATATTTACACGTTTTCTCCGCGTATTCGTGTCCTATACTTTTATAAATCTCGTTTTCCAGTGTCGGTGTCGGTGTCCGTATCCGTACCTTTGTCCGTGCTACATAGGTATTTATAGACATTATTTTGCTTCTCAAAGCTTTTTACTTTTTTCCTTTATGTACGCCTGACCACATTGGGTAACAGGTAATATACAGGCGTTGGCTTTTTCTTAACTAATCAATGCGTTTCTGTATAATGCATTATTGTTGGCTATTGGTGAACAAAGTATGAAATATTTGGTAGTTGTATGTGCAACACGGTAAACTTCCATACTGTAGCATGCTCAATCTAAATTGAGAACTAAGGAGCCTGGAGTCAGTCTTTATTAATTTAGTATGCCAACTCAATAGGTCAACAGGTCAAACTAGCAGATGATAAGGTCATGACATTGTTCATCATTTTGGTTGAGTTTTTACTCATTCTCAAGATTCTAAAAGAAAGAGCCTTGATCAAGATGCCCCTGCCTTCTTCATTTGCACAAAAGGATTCTGGTGTTAGAGCAGTTAGATGTACTTGAAACTTTGGATGAAAAAGGGATATATTTCTAATTCGAGTACTTTGTGCATAACTTATTCTGGATTTCGATAAGGCGTTTTCTGTATTGCTACAAGTTTTCCTCAATTAATGTACTTGTTTTGTGGTCAGAAGTGCCTATCTTGATATTTTTGTTCTCCATGTGTGTTCTCAAAGTGCTAGTTAAAGAGGGACTGATAATTGCATTGGCATACATTGACTTAAGTGGAGGCAGCGGCAGTGGTGGGACTACTTCAGTTAGCTACAATTATACCATGAAATTTGCTGGTCTCACTTCAATATCTTATATAGTTGTTAATTCAAGAATAATTTGTGTTTTTTTTTTTTGGAGCTCTTGCAGTCTTGCTCTCTCCACCTAATATTTTCTTCCTTTTTGTCTTTTAGGGTATATTGGCAGCTCACAAGTTGTTGTCAATTACTGGGTTTTCTTGACTTTGGATATGCTTTATCTCTTTTTAACATCATTCAAAAACATTAAAAATTGCATAGCTTTTTTCTCTTTTCTTCTCCTATTGAGTATATTCAGTTGTCAGACTGGTAATAGAAATGGGTTTCTATTGGCTGTAGGATAATAAGGAAACACCAATTAAGCATTCTGTAGGACACTTATCTCGCGAAATCTTCCTCAACTTCTTGTGGAAGTATATAATCAGTTTCTTGCAGTCTTCATTTGATATATGCATTATGGAGCTCTCCTTGTTACCTTTTTATTGTTTTGTGTTGGGGTGTTCAATTGGACCGAACAAATTGAACCAAATATAAGTATAATTGGTTTTTACAGTTTGTTCGTTTCAAGAAAATAGCAAAGGGTTTTGCTAAACCAACTGGAACCAAAAGTCCTACATTTATCACTCTAGTAATATGATCCGAACTGAACTATGATCAATTTCAGTTTGGTTTGCACACCCCTAGTTTCTTGTGTTCCTAGGCAATGTCATACTGGTCATGTTTTCTGCTGATGGGACAAGCCTTTGTAGCATGTTTATATATCCATTCATACTGGGAATCATACCAAGGCATGGTCTAGATAGAACAGTCTACCTATTTCGCCATTAGTTGCATTTCGAAAATTTTCTGCATGGATATTTCAAACAAGGTATCTATACACCATTTTAATGTATTATGTACAAGAGTGAATGCCTATTGACACGTTTGTATTATGCTGGACATGTTTACTTCAAATACTCCTAGTTTGTGCAACTTTCAAAATAAATATTATGGTAAGTGGGTCAGAGATGTTACCTTCTGTGTTTTATTATGAATCTGTGTGGGTTGCATGCATCATGCTTTCCAATCAATTGAAATGAGGATTGAAGAACAATTCATTTGCATCATATGATTTGGAAGATGGAAGCATCTTGTTGGGAGATGCTGTTGTTTTTACAAGGAATAATTGCTGCCACTAGAAATCATAAATTGAAAGCTTGATGATAGCAACAAAGTTGGTCGCGGAGCAGGACCCCACTATTGTGGTTTAGGGAATTTTTCCATTATGACTTATTTGGTATCGAAATATGACATTACAGTGTGTGCTGGGTCAATTGTGAATACAAGGTTCCAATATTACAGAAATGCTTTGAGAACGAATCAGAAGTTTTATGCACGAAACAAATCCTGAGGTTTATTCCATGTGTGTATACTGATTACTTTACCGATTGTTTATCAGCCTTGTAAGTAACAATTTTCTAGATTCTAGTTCTTTAATTCTTTGGTTCTGTAGTTGTAGATTTTTTCATATTTTCAAAGTTGACAAAGCGAGACTGCGAAGACCTAGTAGATGCTCTAGAATATAGTCTTTCAGCATATAATTTAGACCTTAAAGTATGGGGAAGATGCTCTAAATTTTTCCATTCAACATTAGCAGTGTATATTGAGTCTGCATTAGTGAGCCTGTGACTGCCCCTGTGCTCTAAGGCCCACTGTTCTTGACAAGGGGCACAGCACCGCTCGTAATTGACAAAATCAAATTGCACTGCTTGGTACTGACCGACATCACACAAGCACTGCCACTCAGAAATTATTGGGTTTGCTCCTATCACATATTCTAAACTTAAATAGAAAAATTTAGGACTTTGTACCTTTCTGCCTTGTGATCTATAAGAGCATGCCATCAAACACCAGTTGATACTTTTTGATAATGTTTGATGTTCGTTAATTCATTTGTCTTCATATAGCACTTTATTTTCTGAAAATAGCTATGGAGTGGGCTTCTTTTTCCTGGATGAATCTAGCAACTCTTGATTTTGACATCCAGAATGGTAAGTACCGTCCATAAATGTAAAGGAATTATTTGAGACATTGTTTTAACATCTTTGTTGTATCTTAGGGACATGTCAGCAACAGCTAAAGTAAAAGAGTTTAGGTGAGTGAGACCCATTGAATCGTTTTCTTTCCTTTGCTTAATAAATAGGATCCCATTGGCCTATTTTAGCAAAAACGTTCCTCTTGTTCCATCATTTGCTTCATAAGTTCTTGATCAATGAGTTCATATTATTTCATATCATTCATTCTTCAATACCAAGCCTGGTTCTGAGATTTGTGTCCATTAGCTTCAGTTTGATATCTTGAGATTAATGAACAGGATTAGATTTGACTGAATGAGGGCAAAAAATTAGCAATCTACTGTTAGGAGATATCAACTTTTTTTGTCCTCACTTGCTGGTTGGAGATGTTAGAAAAACAGTTGATTTCATTAGTTGGGTTATGATGAGGTGGAAATCAAATCAATCAAAGTTAATGGTTTTGTTGCATTTGTATAGATTCATATAAAAGAGAGTATCACAGCCAGTAACAGTAGTAATTTTGTTTTTATATATGAGAAAATGTAGTTTTAACCAAGAGTAAAAGTGGTGTCTTTTCTTTCTTGGGGAGCTACCTGTAGGAGGGAGCACTTGCAGGGCATGATAACTTGTAAGATTTATAGAGATTAGAGTAAGGATGATTAATATGTCAATTTCCTGTTAGTGTGTAATGTCTATTTTGTATGGATTAAGTAGAATTAAAGGCTTGTTGGGGCAATTGCCAATAAGATATTTTGTGGATTGAAGAATGCTAAGGATAATCTTCTTTTTAAGATATCTTCTAATAATTACCTTTTGACTGATTGGTTGATGATGGAAGAGAAAAAAAATTATTTTTGAAAATAGTGAAAAGTATTGGAGTCAAAGAAAAAAATAAAAAGATGACCAAATTATAAAAAGTTAAAAATATAGGATGGAAGCTAAAAAATAAAAATAAAAAGTGAACTAAATTGTAAAAAGTGGAAAGCATATGAGTTAAAAGAAAAAATAAAAAATTATATATTAAATTGTAAAGATTGAAAAATATGAGTCATAAAAAATAAAAAAAGACTAAATTATAAAAAATAAAAAAGATGACTAAATTGTATAAAGTTAAAAGTATGAGAAAGAAAAAGTAAAAAGGAG
Source organism: Balakata baccata (assembly GCA_949630135.1). Taxonomy (NCBI): domain Eukaryota; kingdom Viridiplantae; phylum Streptophyta; class Magnoliopsida; order Malpighiales; family Euphorbiaceae; genus Balakata; species Balakata baccata. The sequence goes on from CATIWF010121877.1 coordinate 58,882, forward strand.
AATTGAACCGTAAAAAAACGGAAAATATAGGGATTAAAGAAAAGAAGCCAAAATACTATTTAATGAACAGTAAACCCCACGAAGGATTTTAGTATATATTATAATTAGGGAAAAGTTAAAAATAAAAATAATGTGATTTTAATTACGTTATTTTTTTTTTTTTGTGTGTAAAATGTATATTATAGTTTGTGCAATTAGTAATTTTAAGTACATTTTTTTAACTATGTTAAAAAATATAAGAAAAGTTAAAAAAATAGATAGATGGTTTTATACTTTTTACAATTTTAAGTATTTTATATTTTTTTGTATTTTTGCACCTTAAGTAATTTTAAGTATGTTTTTCTAATATTCAGAAGGACAATAAGGAGATGAGCAAAACTTTCAAAACAACTTGAGATAACTATAGTAATTCAAGTTATGAATAATCAAGCAATTAAATGGTCAATATTTACTTCATGGCACTTGAATAACTTTCTACTAATGAGATAATTTAAGAACTTGATCTTACTCCTAATGATGATGACATGATATATGTTATTGAAAAACTTATATATATATATATATATTCTTCTAAAATTAGTTCACTTAAAGAAGTAGTTAGAATTTCATTATAAGAATTTGAGAAATCAATAATTTCTAATAAAAAAAAACATTTAAATTAGTTAACTTCTAATAAAAAGTTAACTAAATTTTTATATGAATGAAATTCTATTAAAAATAAAATTTTAAATGATTATGTCAAACTTGTTAAAAAAAATTACATTATTAGAAAAGGAAGTTAGTAGCCTCAAAATTTTTATTACTAGATTCAATGAGAGGAAGAAAATTTTCAATGAGATAATTGTTATTAATTTCATATATTCTCAATATAAAAATACAGAATTGATAACTTCATCACTTAGATTCTTCACTTGAATTATTAAAATCATTTTAAATTGCTTTGAAAGCTTTTCCTTTCCCTTCTAGTCCTTCTAAGTGTGAGATGAATATATTTAAAATTGCTAACGACACAAATCATAATATCCATTTTATACAAAAAAAAAAAATTACATATTTAAAGTTGTAAAAATCAGAAATCATATGCATTTTTTTTTTAATTTTCCTCTATATTTTTTAATATCGTTAAGAGAATATATTTAAAATTGCTAACGGCGTAATCCACAGTATTTATTTTGTAAAAAAAATACTATATACTTAAAGTTGTAAAAATCGAAAACTACAAACCTATTTTTTAAACTTTCCCCTTATAATTATAATGTTTTTGAACAAATTTTGAGAATTTTAGCTTATTGTTTTGTATTTGTCCATAGAAAAAACATTTGATCGCATGGTAGAGTTAGAATACTAAATTAGGATTGCAATTTCCAATTCATGAAAAATAATTTTGAAAAAAATAGAATAAATTTATATTTTATTATTTGTATTTTAAAAAGTTGAAGGTGTAATTATACATTCATCTAGAATGCGACTCTGCAGGTCTTTGGTGGGACGATTTTATAAAGAGAAATTCATCTAATTGAGTGGATGCTAATAATTAGCATGCTAACATGCACCGCCATCTTATATCATATTCCACGTGTTCTTCTATCTTTTACTTTGATCTCTTTTGCAAATGTTGGATCAATCACAATTAGAATCGTATACATATTCTGCCTCATTTTTAATTTTATATAAATGAAAAAAATAGTTCAAATGTCATTGGAATTATAAATTATACTTGTTATTATATCAAACCAATTAAGTGCTTTGCAATTGTATAAATCAAATAAAATTATTTTTTATTTTCAAGTCAAATCTAAGTGTATAATCTACTTTGAACTTGTTTAATTAATTATTTAAGCTGACTTCAGAAACCCTCAATTATTAATATGCTGAAATTCTGTACTATTAATTTTTTTTAAAAAAATATCAGATATAAAGTTTAAATTAATTGGCTCGTTAAATTAGAAGAGAGGAGACAAAATTAACTGTATAAATGGTACCAAAATTTATCACTTTATTATAATTTGGTATTATAATTTTTAATTATTATAAATTTATATTAAAATTTTTAGAAATATTGCAATGATATCTCAACTAAATTTTCAGTGCTAAAAAATCTATATGATATGTCACATCATATAAATCTCTACGTCAGTATTTTTAAGAGTATAAATGACTATTTAAAACGATGCAGATAAGGGTTTTAAATTACATGTTTTTTTTTCTCTTTTTAAAACTATTAAACAGTATTTTTTAAGAAATTTATATGTACATATTACGGAGACTTTTAGAGATAATTGTTGAAAAAATACTAAAATTTGTAACTTTATAACAATTTGATATCAAAATTTACACCTACAATAAAGCTACAGATGCTGTTAATAGATTAATAAAATGAATGAATAAATAAATAAATAAAATGTATCAAACAAATGATTGATTGGTTAATTTAAATTAATTGGTTGTGATTTGAGTCAAAACGAAGTTCTCCAGTAGATTTAGCAATTTGTGACACAAAACGATCAAACGATATGAACTTAAATAATTATGAGTCTGAGTTTAATAGATATGAATTATAACCATGTTAATACGATTAAGACACGAAAAAAATCACGGATTTTATATATTTAATCTGTTAAGACACGATTAAATTCAATTAAAAATATATACAAAATTTAATTATTTTAATATCAAACTATATAAAATATTTTAATATTTATATATAATACATTTATAATACATTATGTAAAATTTAATTGTATTAGTATATAAAATAAATAAATATTGTTTTCTTATAAGAACATAAATAAATATAGTTTAGTTATTATTTTTATAGGGTTAAATTTCAAAAAAAAAATTGAACTTTCCACTTTATTATATATATATCTAATTCTTTAATAATTAAAATTTAATTATATATTCTTCAAATTATGTAACCAATTTTATTTCGGCAGGAAAGACTGATGTAGACAAAATTGTCAACATGTTGATACACCATTTTATTTTACTGAAATTTTAACTTGATTATCAAATTATAATATTTATAAAAATTTTGGTATCAAATTACAATAAATTAAAATTTTAATATCATTTAACAATTAAGTAATAAATTTTGGTATCAATAATATTTTTAATCCGTATTTGAAGGGTTATAATAATTTAGATTCTGATTTCTATAGAAGAATGAAGTGTCAAAGCCGATGGATCTATACTCCAATTTGTACCTTTTCAGAGTTCCGTCGACCATGGTTTTTGGCACAGATTGTCTTCCTTGAAACTTGATAAGTTCACCATCGACGATTCTCCCATCCCTATCACTCACCGGTACATCTTCCCTTGTGAAATTAGACTTTTGCAAGATTAACTAATTATGTTGAATCCTTACTCTTCCTATTAAAAGTTTTATTATTATTATTTTTAAATTCGGAGATTGGCTCAATAACCTGGGATTACCAGATCCCCTATAATGAAAAATCTAATGCAAAAAGAATGCCTTTGATTTTGATTTGTTGCAAGTTTCTATGCGCCTTGTTCGCGTTCTCTGGTATCGAATCACTTAGTCTTCTTGCGGAATCATTGCCTAACATGCAACGTCAATTTTTTTTTTTTTTAGTATTTTTCTAAATCATTGTCAAGTAGGTTTGGAGTGATATTGAATTTATATAAAACAAAATTTATTACAGAATCTAAAATATATATAATTAAAATTTAATTTTTAAAAAATTATATATAATTGTAATAAAATATAAAATTTATATATATTTTTTTTATAATTTAGCAGTGTTGCACAAAATATTTTTCAATTTAGGGCAAAAAGAAAAAATATTTTCATTTTAGTGCAGTCAAGCATCAAAAAGTAATTATTGAATCGATGCCCGCTTAATGAAAATGCAGACAATTTGTGTCCGCTTAATCAAGAGATATATAGAGCTATCCGTTTTTTCAAAAAACGGACAATATTTCTTTATCCCACTTATGCATTGAGTTTGGAAAAAAAAAACTAACAGACAGTGTAGAGAAAGTGTTGGAATAAAAAAAAGCAACTATCTACTTATTGAATTAGTGGACAGCCAGAGTTCATTTTTTTAAAAAGTGTATAATTTTTTTTTTATCTAGCTCATCAAAATTCATCATAAAATAAAAAATACTTTTAAAAGCACTCTAAAATTAGAATTTACAAAATTTTTACCACTAAAATAAGAAATACTTTATATAAAAAAAAAAACTCTAAATGGGAAAAAAGATCCTACAATTGTCCAAACAGCTAATATAGAAATCAAAAAATTGTTAATCCAAATGGTTCATCAATCATCAATCCCTAAATCACAATTAACTTTATCCACAATTGGTGTATTGGTAGGTACCCAATCAAAGAACCCATCTTTGATTTTCCATTACCATCAAAAATTTTTTTTGTCCATTTATCCCATATATATGACCCTGCAAAAACTAAATAATTTCACGTTTTAATCCTTCAACAGTAGAAAATTTTTTAAGTAAATTTATTATCTAATTCAATCATATATAATATATATTTAATTATTTTATTTACCTTAATTAATAATTAATAAATCTCCATATTAATATATTGATTAGTCATTAGACTAATCATCTATGTGGTAGAGTCTACAAATTTCTGTCAAGCCTTCATTTTAAGAACCTACTTGTTAAGAGGAACAAAGCTTCTTCTCTCTCTTAATCCAAAAAGTTTTACTCTTCTGGCAATACCAAAAAGTAGAACGCTATGGAATGTTTTGATCTAAATTGATTTCTGATTTCAGGGTTTCTAAGACAGAAAGTTATAATCCAAAAAAAAAAAAAAAGCAGCAGAGAAGAACAGAACAAATAACAGAATTAGAAGTGAGTGAGAGAGATGGGAGGGGTGACATCGTCGATGGCGGCGAAATTTGCTTTCTTTCCACCAAACCCACCTTCGTACAAGCTTATAACAGATGAACTTACTGGTCTTTTGCTTCTGAGCCCTTTTCCTCACCGTGAAAATGTTGAAATCTTGAAATTGCCCACGCGGAAAGGTACTGAGATAGTGGCAATGTATATAAGGCATCCTATGGCTAATTCTACTGTCCTTTACTCTCACGGGAACGCTGCCGATCTGGGGCAGATGTATGAGCTCTTCATCGGATTGAGCATTCACCTCAGAGTCAATCTTATGGGGTACTATAACTATATACTTTTACCTTCACTTCTCTACTTGAAGTGTTTTAGCTTCTGTATTCTGTAATTTTTGAGCTATTTTTGTGATGGTTTTGTGGTCTGATTTGGTTAAGGTGGGTTGGGGTTTTTGGTGGTTGTTTATTTACTGCTTTGGAATTAGTTTAAATGAAATTGGGACTTTGTTAATGATTGGCTAGGATTTTCTTTTTCTTCCTTCTTGTGGTGGAGTTTAGCTAGATTCCTTTTAGTTAACTGAAAGTTAAAGTTTTATTGTTTATTAGTTTCTATAGCATGGTTAAGCATCAGAGATCAACTTTATACAATCTTGATTCATGAACACGTTTTATATTTCAAGGTTGTAGAAACATTGTGTTCATTTAGGTACTAACAGCATGATTAAAGGATAAGCTCTAATTATTGTACTGAGGGTTTGTTTTTATCTTTCCTCAGTATTCCCAATGTGAAAAAATGTAGTTTCTTGGAATATTTGCATAATTTGCATAGTCGTTGTGTATGTGGGTTATTAGTCCCTTCGGCAGTATTGCTTGATGAATTGACTCCAAGAACATTGGGAGATTGAAACTGCTCAAATGAATCAGTGAACGAGGATCTTAACTGAATATATTGGGAAGAAAGCCAAAGGAAAAACAAATTCCAGTAGTACTTGTTTTTCCCCATATTGTTGCTTAAATTTGCATATTATTATCTTACCCTAGTGCTATTTGGTGTTAATAATCCATGCCTTTTGTTTTAACTGTCCCTGAAGATGATCAATTTTGTCTATCTTGTTTAAATAGAATCCCATAGACAGAGTTTCTGTCAATGCATCTTTGTAATCAGAAACATTATCTCGGTTGATGTTCTCATATGATTTCCAACATTTTGTAGGTATGACTATTCTGGATATGGACAATCAACTGGAAAGGTTTGTTGTTCTAAACTCCTTAAAAGTTAACATAAAAAAAAAGGTTTTGTTTTACAAACTATCTTGTGATTTAAACCCATCCTCCTATTTGGTATACATGCATTCATACATATACGTACCTTACTAAAGAATATAATGTCAGAGAACTTTATAATAAAATTTGTGAAAATATTCTAATTTTATGCATGCATATATATTGTGTGTTTGTTATTGCAGTTGAGTTTTATGAATTGTGTGGAGATAGCTGGAGGGAGAGACAAGTTACATCTAAATCCTGGTTCCTGTTTTGCAGCCAAGTGAGCAGAATACGTATGCAGATATTGAAGCTGCATACAAGTGTCTTGAAGAAAGTTATGGCACCAGACAGGAAGATATCATCCTTTATGGACAATCTGTTGGAAGTGGGCCCACCTTAGATCTCGCTGCTCGATTACCACAGTTACGAGCTGTTGTTCTGCATAGTCCCATACTCTCGGGTTTAAGAGTCATGTATCCTGTCAAACGTACGTACTGGTTTGACATTTATAAGGTAACATATTTATAAGTATGTTTATGTCTCTGCTTAAGTGATGAATAATATTTGTTAAAAAATTTTTCTAAACTAATGAGTTCTTTATCTGCCTATTTTTCTTGCAGAATATTGACAAAATTTCACTAGTTAATTGTCCTGTTCTTATCATTCATGTAAGTATGCTACTGTAACAGATGAAGCTATTTGTCGTATTTCCATATGCTTTTATACACATTTAAACCTCTGTATCACTGGCATTCAAGTTGCTTGATTTGCTTCCTTCACATGCTCGTCTCTTTTTTCATTTGTAGTTTTTCCATTTTTTTTGCTGTGGAATTTAAGATGCATGTCAAAGGAATGAAAGTATATCGTGTAGCCCAGTAAGCATATTAATGTTCTGACGCTTGAAAGGATTATGATTTCATCTAGGGATGTTTGTTAACTAAAATTTAAATAGTTTTTTTGGTTCACCAAATTAATTCATTTTGGCTTTGTAGTTTTGGATGTTTGACTTTGCAAATTTTATGAAATCCTTCCATTTGCAACTGCTAATTGTTGCATCATTTTATTAGTTTTTAATATAATCTATTAAACCATTAAGTTTGTAGGTAATGGTCCCCTTAATTGGCCTAATCCGCGTTCCTATGCCTCTTGTTTTTATATGGATATTGCTTTATGCTGACATCACTCCTTTTGTTTTGTGTTTCACTGCTCTCTCGAGCTGCAAACAGATACAATTATATCAGATCTTGTCTTGTCTATTTACTATTTGTTTCTTTTGGCTGGTCAACAAGTTTATTATTGCCATACATATTAGAATGATTTGAGATCTTGAAGGCTAGTTCTTTTTCTTTTATACTTTATAAATCCATTTTCTAAGACTAGCATCAACTTTTTTTTTTTGTGCATCAATATTTTTTGTTAATTTGAAGAATCATATGTTCGTTAATTGGAATATCTTTTATTGCATAAATTAAGATGAATTAGGTCCATCAGTCAATTAGCTGGAACTAAGGAATCATTATTTCATTTACATAGAAAAATTCCTGCTTTTCTTTGGTAGATTGGAAATTTATATAGCACAGTTTTAAACCCACGAGCTCCTGTGCTACAATAGTAGAAAATTTCTTACTTTTCTATTTTTTCTGGTTATGGAACAATATTTCCTGACTGGTCAATACAAATTAAGAACAGAAACAAAATATGCATTAATCACTGCCCTTTCTTCTTCCAGCCTTCGATGTTCAGATGTGAGGAAGGTTTTCTTTAGCATTTTGAAACTTATTGTTTTTATTTGTATGTTTCATATTTTGATTCTTTTATATTAATGTGTAGGGAACTTCAGATGAAGTTGTTGATTGCTCCCATGGTAAACAACTCTGGGAACTATGTAAAGAAAAATATGAACCACTCTGGCTTAAAGGAGGCAACCACTGTGATTTAGAGCACTTCCCTGAGTACATCAGACATCTAAAGAAGTTCATATCAACTGTCGAAAAATCTCCCTCTCAAAGATTCAGTTCGAGGCGAAGTACGGATCAGTTCGAGCAATCCAGGAAGAGCACGGATGTACTCTTTGAGGTTTCAAGGAAAAGTACAGACCGAAGAGAGAAACCAAGGCACAGTACCGATAGGCCCGAAAAACTGAAAAATCAATCTAATCATGCAGAAAAGCTTGAAAAGCTCAAAAGTCAGTCTAATAATGCTGATAAACTAGAAAAGCTGCGGATCTCCTTTGATCAAATGGAAAGGTCTCGAAGAAGTGTTGATTGCCATGAGAAATCCCGGAAGAGCATCGACCACCAAATCGAAAGAGCACGGAAAAGTGTTGACAGGTTGGATAGAATACGAACTGGTTAATACATAAAACCAATCATAAAATTTATGCATGGGTTTGGTGTTGTGGGAAATTTATGTTTTCTTTTTGTATCCAATTTATATGGGTTTTTTGGCTGTGTAATTGGCTTGTGTTTTCTATAATAACTATGGCATGGAATGAGAAAGGGTTTGGTGTTACATTGATTTACTGTCAATGGCTCTTGTAGTATTTCAGAAAAGCAAAAAATGGTTTTTCGGTGTAAGTAATAAATTATAGTTTATAGCTCAGATATTTAAATTCATTTTGAATCAGGAATCAAGCAATGGATTGGATGGGGAGAAAAGCAAACATGGGTTTCCTCCCTTTAAGCGTAGCTATCTGCTGGAAATGGAAATGGAAAAGAGAAATCCTTCATTTGATGATGGGGAAGCTATGTAGTAAGCATGGGAGGCAAAGAATTGGCTATAATATGCAACAAAGGCAAGCAACTGCATCTTTTTTGCATAGGTCACTCGGTCAATAACAAGAAAATCAATCAAAAACATCAAATGCAAGCACACACTCCAATTTTCATTTTTAGTCATTTCACCTTCAGTATACTTCGTGTAAATTAACCCAACAAACTGAAATTCCAAGATGAAGCAAATTAAGATCGCTTTGCAGTTACATCATGGGGCATATACTAGAGATATTCTTCTATATTTTCTGCATTTTGTTAACAACTTCCAAAATTTATATGACCATCGTTTTGACAGAGTACTATAACTAACTCATCCTTTTTAGTCTGTATGTTAGCATAGCAAAGCCCGTCCTAATCTCTTTAAATTTCAAGGATTGGAACTGGAGTCACCAAATAAAAGTTATGTTTGTGCTTTATTATATAATTTCCACTGAAATTCTTTAACATCAGAAGATTATTATTCATTCCAAATGCAATGACACAATTGCCTACAAGCCATTCATATCAGAAGCTTTTGCTTGATACAACAGTAAAACAACAGAATATATGATTGTGGCATAAGTTCTTATATTGCCTGCCTTCAACTTCAACCTTGAAGCTTCCTAAATTCAGCCCTTTTGAACTATCTTGCTGTCACAGTGTGAAAATTATCAAGAAACTTAAGATTCTACCCATCCTTGTCCTCTGTGTGTGCATCATGCACAGCAAAGAAAAAGGCTCTACTACCTTTTGTATCTGAAATATGTGAAATGTATTGTCAATAAAATTGAGCCGAGCCTTCTAACAGGGCAAAGTTGGGTTTGTGCTCGCTGTATTCGACTATTGCTGATGGTGGAAGATGCCCAATGGCAATCTCATGCACTGTTGCAAAAAGTGGAAACAACTCTAGCCATCCACGGTGACTCAAAACTTCATACACCTCTCTTGCTGTTGAGACACCCTTCAGAATGTAGACACAACAATTGACATAGATGATATAGATAAATAATTTGGCAACCCAGTTTCTGAAAATATAACAAACCAACAAAATACCATTTTTATTTTATCTTCCTGTGATGGAATCTACTGATACAAATGCTAATATCTTATTTCCAATTTAGGGTGTGCAATTTACTGCATATCTCTTGCTCATTGTGCCTACAGAAGTGAATATGGATGTGTTTGATCTTTTATTCTGAACGTAAGAGTCTATATGCATATTTATTAGGAGAAGAAAAAAATTCTTTAGCTATTTTAAAGGTTATATAAACATGTACCTGTAATTTTTGGCCCTGCAGCATTTCCGCCTCAAGCTCATCAAAAGACCTGCAGATGAGAAACAGCGAGGTTAACATCAAATTTTTAACATTTTGTTTTGGTATATGATATCATCAACTAGCAATTGATCACCTTTTTCCCCCATTCTTTGCAAAAGCCTCTGCAACTTTCCTGTTTCTTCCGCCCACTGCCACAGATGATATAATTATTCTCAAAGCTACATTATACTTTACAGAGAATGAAGAAATCTACATGCTTTCTTACAGCATGTCGTGATGAGATCCGCTACACCACAGCTTTCGAAGAAAGTGCTGTCTTTAACAGAAGAAAACAGCAACTTGGAGAAGGCTTTCATCTCCCTCAGACCAATTCTCATTATGGCAGCCTAATATATCATGCACAGAATTAAGTCCAACAAAATTCAATTGTAAACCTGATTACGATATTTCCAAACGCATTCTGATTATGATATTTCAGTTGTAAACCTGATTACGATAATTCCAAGTACCTTTGTGTTATTCCCCATTTCCAGACCATCCACAAAACCTGTCCCATCAGAGGTCAACCATTCGATCTCTAGTACAAAAATGCCAAAAGGAAAAAAAAAAAAACCAAAGGAGGAAACTAACATAGGAAACAAATTCATATAAGCAAACCTGTAGCTAGTGCCACAACATTTTTCAAGGTCCCACATAGTTCAACTCCCTCCACATCTTGGACCTATGCATTCATGTAAGAGAAGGATAAGATAAGCACAAGTGATTGACACTAGCATATATTGAAAATTCCAAGTTTCAGAGACAGCCATCCACATTTTCAAATTTTCTGCACCACAATTTATTGGTGATTAATTTATTTATTGGAACTATTTGCATGGACTATAATGATGAGCCGCTTTTATAGAACTGAATGGGTATTGGCAAAACATCATATTTCTTGAACTCACTGCTGTGACCATGAAGTAAGGAGTACTGAATAATTGAACCCATTTCTCCGCAGTCTCTCTATTTTCTCTATAACCAACTGTCGCCTCACTGAACTTCTCAACAGCAATCTGCAGAAAGCAGCAACTAATTAGAAAACCATTAATAAAAGAAAATGAACTTCGCTGGAAAGATTCATGAATAGGTTAATTACTTCGTTTGCAATATTTGCCCCCATGAGCACGCAACAATTAATGCCAAGATGCTCGGAAATAAGAGTGGAGATCATGCAAGGGCCTTCCATCTTGACCTCCATTCCCTTGATAAGTGAAAGAGCCTCAACACCTTCCGTTACTTTCCCAGCAAGCCTCTTGCATATACCTTCCATAAACTGATGTGGAGTCACAAATACCAACATGTTTGCATCCCTCACTGCATAACCTCCTTGTTAGACTCAATAAACGATCAGTATAGCATGTGAACTTCAGCTTAGCAAGAAATTGACTACCTGCATTGTCAAGATCAGGGTCTGCAATAACATTTTTTCCAAGCTTTATGCCAGGGAGATATTTAACATTTTCCTAATAAAAGAAAATGAGAATATTATAGTAGAGAAATACAAATGCACATGATCAAAGAGTAATGACGTTCATCAGATTCTTACATTGGTTCGATTAATGACATCTGTTAGCTTCTCGCCACTTGGCAATGTCTCTTCAAAGACCCACATTCTCACTTCATCTGAATTCCATTTGAAACATTCAAATTATGAAAAAGAATGTATGGAAATTAATACTGATTAATCTCCTTCAATTTAGTGTCTTGAAACAAAATCCTTTATACACTCTTCTTTTATGTTAATTTACTTAAAATAATTTATAGGAGTTCTTAATCAAATTAAAAACCAACTAAAATCAAAAGTTCATTTTAAGCAAAATAAATTCCATGATCATTGAAAACTAAGACCCATCTCCAAAAGAACTCCATTGCATACAACAAGACAGAATAAAACAACAAATTATACTTCAGGAATTTGACAATCAAAAGGAAATTGCGTTTCATGTATTCAAATTCTAGCAAGCTAGCATAAAGAAAACTAACACAATAAACAAGAAAAGTACCATGAAAAGAAGTGAGCTTAAAAGTGTTAGAAGCAATGAGCTTAGCAGCGACACTACCCCAATTGCCACTACCCACGACAGTGACTCTGGACATCTGGGAGGCTCCAGCAACAGCAGCATCATTGGAGAAGGAGTTTCTTGGAGCAGCTTCGTGGGCTTCAATGACAGCAGGAGGAGCCATTGGGGAAGAAGAGAAAGAAGAAAGAAAATGGAAGAGAAGAGGAGATATGGACAAGAAGTGTGGAGATGACAGAGAAGAAGGGGAATAGAGGAAGGGAAGATATAATGGAAACACAAAACGCATAGGGACGGAGAAGAGAAGACAGACACGTTTCGTCACAAACTATGTGTTCTTTGGATTACATGTTAAGTTCTCGGCGATCTCGTCTAAGTTCCTCTCTTCTTCATCACGCGTCCCTTCTTTTTATTCTAACCACTATGTATTTTAGTAGTTATTTTCTGTTTGCTGACCGATTCCACTTTGGATTAGAATTTTTCTTAGGTTTTACAATTTTTTTTTAAATATTAATTTTTATTTTTAGAATGAATCAAACACTAAATTATGACTCGGTAAAATTAAATCTGTTAATTTTTAATTCTATTCAATTAGCTACTCAATTTTATATATGTTTATCTCTATTAGTGACTTCTGTTAAATTAACTTAATATTTCATTTTATCTAATAAGAAATTAACACATAAAATTTTCAAAATAAAAATGCAAATTAAAATAAGTTTTTTTGTTACATTTTAAAATAAGTTTTTAAAGAACAAAATCAGTAACTAAAAAGAAAAAAACAATAAATAGTAATGTCCTGCCTTTCCCAGTTTCCCTCTAGTCCTCTCCTTTTTTTCTCTTAACTCATTCCCTCTCCAATGCATCTATCCAACCCCCCACCTCAATCCTCCTCTTCCCTTCCCTAAACTCGACCTTTCCCTCTGCTTCTCTTAACTTTCCCTATGCCTCTCTCTCTCTCTCTATAGTCTTTAAACTCAAAACCCAACAAAAATTTAAAGAAGAAAATCAAATCCCCACCATTAGACAATTTCTCTGAGCCAAAGGTGTCCTATAAAAATGGTTGCGTTGCGATATCTAATATTTCTGTATTTTTTTTAAAACCCCAAAATTTATAAATGAGGAAAGGAAAAAAAATAAGTAATTTGAGTAAAATTTTTTTATTGGATGTAAACAGAAATAAACCAATTGGAATTCAAAGATTCGTATAAAAAACGAAACGAAAAAGAATGAAATAAAGGTGTTATATATTAGTACCACTGATCTAAAGATATGTCTGGTAGAACAACTTTGATAAATGAAAAAAAATAAAATAAAAATAAAACAAACAATCAAGAAGGAGACAATTGATATACGGTTAATTTGTGCTTCCGTCTACAGAAGAGAAGAAATTTTATTATTCCTTGAAAGAAAAAATGGAGATTACAAAAGACAAAATACCTCACAACCTAGAATAAAAACGAAACCCAAAAGTTTTAACAGCTTGATACAATAACTGCTCACCAATGTCACTCAAGCTTTGTTACTGATAATTTTCTCTAGATATCAAAGTGTATTTATAGCTCCAAATATATGCCTAGATCGCCATGAATTATAGTTGAAGTATATATAAAAAAAACCAATCCAACTTGCACCATAAAATTGAATTCGAGTAAAGCACTGTAACAGTGCATGGACGTAAAGCATCATCACGTGCTTTACAAATGGAAGCACACTGGTGCAATACAGGTGTGAAACAAGTTGATCCCTAATCTTCTGTCGCTGTTGTCCTGAATAGTATGGGCGCGAAGGACATTAAGCGTGCAACACATGCGTGGTGGAGTGCCACGTACGTGACACTTCTTTGAACTTCATCCTTCTATCACTTGCGTGCCGAATTGGCACAATCATGACAAATAGATTTTGTTTCAATTATATAAAGATCTCTTGATATATGTCTTAGCGATATTGTAAGCGGTAGAGATTATATTAGATTACAAACCTATGGAAGTGCTTGTTATGTTTGAATGAGTGTTTGCTTAATTATTTCGCCTAAACACTTTGAGGTAATTGAGAGACATAAGAAGACAAGTGTGGAGGAATGATATGCATATGTTGTTGTTATGTACAAATTATTAGCTTAATTGGATTCCTTGCAACTTTGTATGAGAAGTTACAATATGATCATATTAAATTGTTTTTTTTTATTATGAGAATGGAATTGGAATTAAGGTTATGTTGAGTATAATTTGTTTTGAAGCTTTATTTCTTAGCATGATAGGTACACTAGTAAAGCTAAGGTAATTGGATTTAAAACTAGGTATGAAGTGCATTGTGTGTGTAATTTTGTTTTCAGTTGTTGTTTGTCTTGTTCTTTCACATTTAGGAATTGCTTGGGGACAATCAATGCTTAAAGCATTCTCAACAATACTTTCTATCTCGCTCTCTATTATATTATAAAAAATTCACTCCCTATTTTAGTTTGTTTTCAAAATTGTGTGCACTCCAACAATACTCCTTACTTCACTCTCTATTTTAATTTTTTTATTAATAAAAGTATCTAGAAAAAAAATGAATAAAGAGAGTAAGACAAAAAGAAGGAAAGAGTTTGTGTTTTTGATGTTCATTTTTGTGTCAATTGTGATTGCCTTCCTTGTTTTAGTTGAAATGGAGTTAAGTTGGATGTTTTTAAGCCAAGATTGGAAGCTTCAAGTTTTGACATGAAGAGAGGATGGTTGACATGAGCGTTTCCTTCCAAAGCTTAAGCGTGTTTTTTAACACGATCAACCTCTTGGCGAGCTCGTGTCAAATCAACATGGGCATGTAGTGCTACTATAAGGGTACAGGCATGCCAATTCTGCACAAGGGATGTCACTTTTGCTTCTCAACCTCCTGCCACGCGCGTGTCATATTGGCACATGTGTGTCACTTCATAGTAATGAAAGAGTCTGAACAACTAATTTTGCTAAAGTGTGGACCTATCTGAAAGGGGCTCGATTTTTATTGGTTGAGACTTATTTCTAATGATATCTGTTACCTTTTTAGAGTAGGAAAAAGAATCCTAAAGGGAAAAAAACTCAATCCTAAATTCTAGTTTAACTAATGTTCTTTATATTTAGGTCTGCTACCACTTTCTCTCGATAATTTTACTTTTTACTCTTAAGACTTGGGTGGTGGAAGAGATTTTAGAAGCCACCTCTTTTTGTTCATCGCAGTGTGTCTTTAAAGATTAGAGATTCTTCACAATTGGAGTTGTCAAACTTAGAGATTTTAAGGAGCGGAGACCAACTATTCAAGGGAGATTCAAGTTAAGGAAATTCAAGAGGTTCTATTTCCAATTTTATTCTCTTTCTCTGATGTAACAGGTTTAGTTTAAGTTTTGGAATTAACTTGACCATAGTTAAAGCCATGCTTGGCTAAAGTTTTTATTAGGTATTTAATAGTTATTAGGATGTATAAACTTTATCTTCAGTTTTCAATGAAATTTGATTCCTTCCATCTTCAATTGTGCTTAAGAAGTTTTGAGTTAAATATATGATTGGCCACTATCCATTTGATTTGAAATTGATATTTTAGGGTTAAGTTATTAGATGAACCATCTTTAACTTAGCATAAAAATGAGTTGGACATTAATTACGCCATTAGTTTAGGTAGTTAATGAATTAGGGCAAGAGCCATAGGAATTTAATTTGATTGTGCTTTATCGAGTTGGGAAAAAGGGATTACGTCTAAGTGTGCTAACTAAATGCATTAAATCAATATGTAATCGCTTTTTAGTTAATCAATAGTTTTAATTTCATTAGTTCAATCTTTAAACCATTAAAACAGGAGTAGAATGTTTAGTTCAATTCATACGTGTTTATTGATAATCAAAGGTAATTAGGAGTTTACGCCCATTGTTCCTTGTGAGAACAATCTCCAAGTTATCGTATGGCATTCGATTCGTACACTTGCGAGTTATAAATTTAGAACATCACTAGACTTATATCTCTTGTTTTGTTCATGTTCTATCACAGTTTATGAATCAACCTCGCCAAAGACATTGGCAAGTTGTCTTACGAATTGCGTGGTATCTTAAGTCAACACTAGGCAAGGACTTTTTCTTTCATCTACAAGTGCCTTGACCCTTTTGTGGATATTATGGTTTAGATTGGGCTAGTTGCCCTCTAACTCAATGTTCTCTCAATAGATACTTCATTTTTCTTGGTCACTCTCCAATTTCTTAGAAGAGCAAGAAACAAACTACAGTTTCTCAATCATCTGTGGAAGTTGAGTATCTTTCCATGGCTAGCGATGCATGTGAAGTGATATGGTTACAACAATTACTCTATGATTTGATAGTGACCTCTTTACTTGCCACACATTTGTATTATGATAATCAAGTTGCTATGCACATAGCTAACAATCCGGTCTATCACAAACGAATAAAACATGTTGAAATTGATTGTCACTTTATTCGTGACTGCATTTAGCAGGGATTGCTAGCCGCTCCTTTCATTTATTCACACAATTAGGTTGCTAATCTCTTCACAAAAGCCTAAGGAAAATAGTAGTTTCAAATTTCGATTGGCAAGTTGCGCATTCAAAATCTCCATGCTCCAACTTGAGAGGGTGTATTAACAGATATAGTTACTATTATTGTTTATGTTTAGTTTCCCGATATATTTTGATTTATTTCTTTACTCATCTTGATCTAGCTAATTTAGCTCTTATCCTATAATTAGTGGAATTATCTCTTTATACTTTTCCTAATTGATTGGGACATTTGTACTATATAAGTTTGTACAGAAATCAGTGAAACCAATTTGGCCACCTGCAGATGTCTAGTGTGTGTTGAGATATCCCACATCGGCTAATTAAAAGATATATATGTTTCTTATAATTATCAGACATATCTCCTCCCTTGAACTAGTTTTTGGAATAAGTTAGGTCTAATGCCCATTTATTCTAACAGTTATAAATAGAAGCATTAACAATGGAATCCTTGTTAAACCTCTTAGAAAAATAAGAATGAAACACATTAGAAATGGAGATATGGTCATGGATAATCTTAGTACCATTAACAATCCTGTGAATAAAATTGCGTCCAAGCCTAGCAGAAGCATGAATGTGAAAGAATTCAGTATTCCTGTCCCCTAACTTGTACTAAGAGATACAAGACTTTTGCCTCCAAATAGACTCATACTGCCTTGAGAGAGAGCCATGTTCCATGCGTAAAGTTGTTAACCTTTGAGTTTCGGATAGAGAGAGGCGCCTCATCTCAGCGATAGATTCAAGTCTCTACATATCATAATCAAGTAAGCCAAGCTTATATATAACTCAAGTCCCGATTAATTTCCTTGTTTCTTGTGTACAGAAACATTTTAATTTGCGCAGTTTCAAGCTTAAAAGGAAGGAATGCCGGCAAAAAAGACCAGAAATTCTGAATCATATTCGAGAACCTAGGTGAAGTCCACCAACAATTTAAAGTCCGAAAAGGTCTGAGCCCTGTGCTGATAAGCAAATTACCAAACCATAAAACATTGTGATGTGAAGGAACACGAGTAAGAGCCATCAAAGAAGAATTAGGAACTAAAGAGATCTATGAAGAATTTATAAAAGTTCTGTCAATGAGACTCTTGGCACTATAATTCCGACAGGTAAAGAAACCTCCGAGCAAACGCACATCCATGAGACAGCAATTGGAGACAAAATAATTGAAATTGTGCATGCCAGTACTTCGCCCTATAGATGGGTCACACTCTGAAGGATGGCAAACTTGATTGAAATCGCCAATAACCAAGAAAGGTAAGTCCAAAGAGGTAATAAACTGCTGAAGGTCGCTCCATAAATCCAATTGTAAAGAAGGGAAGCTTGAGCAAGGGGCATAAACAGGTAGGATACAGCATTGTAAATTATCGGCAAGATAAGTACCCGTAACAGCCAACCAATTAGCATTAATCTCAGAGGAAGTGCATGAAAAGAGTGATATATCCCATGTAATCAAAATACCACCTGAATTATTGCTAGTAGAGGGGGAGAAAACCCAACCAACATTCAACATACCCCAAATTATAAGAACACCAAGTAATTTGATAAAAATTCTATTTAGACTTCCTTTTTTATTATTATTTCCTTAATTTGTTTTTCAAATAATAAAAAAAATAGAAAAATTTTATTTATTTTCACGTGTCTTATTACTATGCATAAAATGTAGTATCATAAATTTTT
>CATIWF010121924.1:0-10288 GCA_949630135.1 Balakata baccata
TCAATATGATTGGAACAACAATAGAGCCATTGCATGTGCAAAGGAATCATGGTCTCATCAAAAGGTCCAAATATGTACTCAATCTTATCAATTGATTTGAGAAATCAATGGTAGATGTAATGTAATGAGAGAAAGAGTTCCAACTGATCAAAAATATCTAATTGAGTCAGTAAACCAAAACCCCAAAAGAAATATGATAATCATATCCTCGCCTGTGGTGTAATATATAATGGCGATTGGTTTTAGTGCAAGTGGGAGATTGTTAGAGATGTGCCCAAAAGTCAATCGCCTCAGGCACTTAGTGTACATATTCATAAAGGCATTCTTTCATTATATTAGTATTCATTTGCATATGAATTGATATAGGTCTTAAACTGATTAATGAAAGTCCATAATATGAAACATAGCATGAAAGAAATCATGATGGGATCATGATAATGAGATACCTATCATATGTAATTATGTTAGTATCTAATTATCCCTAGTCATAGGATCAACAAGATGGGACATTGTTGATCCGAATAGACTAGCACATGTTATACTCCTTGATTGGATCAAGCAGTAGATCTCATAAGTTGTGAATATGAGATGTTCAAAGTTAACATGTGGATGCTTGCTAATAGTAGTCAAGTACATTGGATAACCTGCTATGAGACAATCATATGGATTATCTATTCAAATGTCAATGATAGTCTCAACATAGCAATGGTGCATGTATCCTTAGACTTGAGGTACTCAAGGAGATCTTAGATATTGATTCTGTGCTTTGACTCCATTCCTTTTGCCTCATAGAGGTCACTCATGGGGTGGTGATTGGGTGCAGCTTGAGGTATTTGAAGGTAATTGGGTAGCCAATAGAGGATTCACCGCCCCTGATAGAGGGAGAGTATACCCACGACCTCTTATTGGGATCATTACTCGGGAATGTCTGGCCAGAGTGGAATTGTCATGAAGATGGTCTTCAGTGACATGTCTAATTGAGTAATGAGTCTCAGTGACAAGATCTAAAATCACTTGGGCTAGGCGTAATGTCAGTCTAGCGGGAGCTAACACATAGTACATGCTCTGAACCGAGTGGGGTATAGAATGGTGAAAGGATGAGTTGCACATATTGTTGTCTATGGAAAGGTTCATAGTCAAACCATTGACTTTCCGATCAATTGGGGATTATGATGTGTTGCTAGATACCGCTCATGATTTGCTTAAATTATTTGATAATTTAAGTGGCCAACATAACTGGAAACCTAATGGGTCACACGCTTTGGAGATGTAAAGAATGAGCAAAATGACTTAGGTTGAGATCCAAAATATGAGAAAATTATTTTGAGTCGGTGCGGGAAAAAATCGCACAGGGGGTTGACGGGCTCGTGCGGCCAGCATGCCTAAGCGGGCTGCTGCTGCCAATCACATTATAAATGGCCAAAATGGCCATGACACTATTCATGCCTCTTCAAATTCTTCTCCTCTCAATTTTGATATACTTTTCTGATTTTCTTTTGGATCTGAAGGACCCCAAAAGACAGAAAATAAACAAGGAAAAATTTTTGGGAGAAGATAAATTTTTGGAGACAACAAGAAAATTATAGAGTTTAATTTTCTTCTCATATGAATATACATCATTGCTAGCACTTTGAGGTATGTTCAAGCCATCTCCCTAGTGGTTTCATCCTCTCATCTTCAAGTGGATATTGTTAGAGACAATCCAAGATTGGATTATTGTGGTTTGCTACAACCCAACAAGGTGAGAAGTTGAAGAAAAATCAAGGTATAAATTCTGAATTTTCTTTGGTTAAATTAGTTTTAATTGACACATGTATAATCCTTTGATTTAGGTTTTGAAATTTTTTTTTTCCGCTGCATTATATGTATGTGATACATGCTCAAAACCCAACACAGGGTAATGCTTATAAATGGTGGGAGACAGTTCCTGGCAGTGATGTACAGCCCCCTATTCTTACTTAGGATGATTTTGTTAGGGAATTTCAAAATAACTGCATGGCAGATGCATATAAAGATGAGAAAAGAAGAGAGTTCCTGAATTTAAAGCAAAGAAACATGACTGTCGTAGAGTATGAGGTGCAATTTAATAAACTCTCTCACTATGCCACTTTTATAGTCTCTATTGAAAGAGACAAATGCAGAAAATTTGAAAAGGGCCTCAGATATGAGATTAGGAATAGAATCACATCTACTGATCTCGATAGCTACACCAAACATAGAGCTGTAACAATTAGGGCAGAAAGATTAATGAAAGAAGCTACAGAACAACAATCTAGAAAGGCAACAAGAGAATTTCCTGCATAGTCTAGTAGGAGACAGGGAAAGAAGGATAGATTCTTATCGCCACAGTTTGGTAACAGGGGTACATACTCAAGCTCCAAAGGTCATGCTGTGACTTCATTTTATTCTGGCAGAGGACAGAGTCAATATATGGAGCAAAGGCCTACTTTTATTCACTGTGGAAGACAGCATACAGATGAATGCAGAATGCTCACAGGAGCATGTTATTTTTGTGGGTCATTAGATCACATGTATAGAGACTGTCCACAGAGAGCTAGGTTGGTAGAGATTGGTAGAGGCAGAGGGACATCAGAGGCCACATTGGAGGCACCCAGAGTGGATAGTACCAGTGTAGCACAAGGTAGAAGTAGAGGCAGGACTGGTGCAATAGGCAGAGGTGTGACCAGATCTAAGAGTTAGAGTTCTAGACCTACCGCACAGGCTAGAGTCTTTGCCATGACTAGATAGGAAGCAATTGATGCTCCAGAAGTTGTCACTGGTAATATTTTTATTTATGATGTACTAGCATATGCATTGATAGACCCAAGTTCCACGTATTCATTTATTTCATCACATATGGCATCTAAATTGCATCAAAAGCATGAACCCTTAGGAATTGGCATAAATGTGAGTACACTAGGAACAATAGTAGTTGTGAACAATATATGTCGTGACTGTTTAATATGCATTGATCAAGCCAAATTGCAAGCTGATTTGATTTTATTGCCATTGTATGAATTTGATGTGATACTGGGAATGGACTAGCTAACTAAACATCATGCAATAGTGAATTGTTTCACTAAGGAAGTAATTTTAGAGTCTCCAGACCAGCCGAGAGTTGTATTTCTAGGTGAACAAAAACTTATACCTGCATGTTTAGTATCTACTGTAAAGGCATCTAGAATGATCAGAGGTGGATGTGAGGCATATCTAGCACATGTGACTGACACCAGAACCACCAACAATTCACTTGAAAATATACCAATAGTGAATGAATTTTCAGATATCTTTCCATATGATCTACCTGGATTACCACTCGCTAGAGAGATAGAGTTCACTATTGATTTAGTACCAGGGACAACACCATTATTAATACCACCTTACAGAATGGCTCCAGTTGAGCTGAAAGAATTAAAGACCCAATTGCAAGAATTACTTGACAAGGGGTATATTAGACCTAGTGTTTCACCATGGGGAGCACCAGTGCTTTTTGTTAAAAAAAAAGATGGTACCATGAGATTGTACATTGACTACAGATAACTGAATAAACTCATAGTTAAGAACAAATACCCATTGCCCATAATAGATGATTTGTTTGACCAGTTACAGGGAGCCCAAGTATTTTCCAAGATTGACTTGAAGTCAGGCTATTATCAACTAGGGGTAGATGTTCCAAAGACTGCTTTTCGAACCAGGTATGGACACTATGAATTCTTAGTCATGCCATTTGGGTTGACTAATGCTTCAGCTGCATTTATGGCACTAATGAATAAATTGTTTCAACCATATTTGGATAAATTTGTCATAGTATTTATTGATGACATATTGGTGTATTCAAAGGATAAAGAGGAACATGAATAACATTTGAGAGTTATACTACAAACATTGAGGGAAAAACAGTTATATGCTAAATTGAGCAAATGTGAATTTTGGTTAGACCATGTGGCATTTCTTAGACATGTGGTATCGGGCAGGGGCATAGAGGTAGATCTAAAGAAAATAGAAGCCATAGTAAACTAGGAAGCTCCTAAGAATGTTGCACAGGTACATAGTTTCCTGGGTTTAGCCGAGTATTATCGCAGATTTGTTAATGGATTTTCATTGATTGCTAACCCGTTGACTAAATTGCTAAGAAAGAATGTGCCATTCAAATGGACTCTAGAGTGTCAAAGCAGTTTTGAAGAACTAAAACATAGGCTAACTTCTGCACCACTGTTAGCTATTCCTACAGACACAGGAGGGTTTACAGTATACAGTGATGCTTCACACCAAGGCTTAGGCTGTGTATTAATGCAGCATGGTAAGGTGATAGCTTATGTAACCAGGCAATTGAGACAACATGAAGTGTCATATCCAGTGCATGATTTAAAATTAGCTGTAATTGTATTTGCATTGAAAATTTGGAGACATCATTTATATGGCAAGACATTCCAGATATTCACAAACCATAAGAGTTTGAGTTATCTGCTGACATAGAAAGAATTAAACATGAGACAGAGGTGGTGGTTAGAACTATTAAAAGATTATGACTGCACAATTGAATACCATCTAGGAAAGGCAAATGTTGTGGCAGATGCATTAACCAGGAAGTCTAGTAGCAGTATGGCTCACTTGCAAGCAACTTCTCTTCCATATTTGATTCAGTTTCGGTCTATGAATGTTGAATTGAGTATTCATCATAGTGGGTCACTGATTGCAACCCTTTATGTTAGACCTATACTAATAGGTAGAATCAAAGAAGCATAGGGCATAGATCCTTAATTGCATGAGAAAATTGAAATGGCAAAGCAAGG
Organism: Balakata baccata; assembly: GCA_949630135.1. NCBI lineage: Eukaryota > Viridiplantae > Streptophyta > Magnoliopsida > Malpighiales > Euphorbiaceae > Balakata > Balakata baccata. Next base: position 4,794 of record CATIWF010121924.1, read on the forward strand.
AAAAAGCAAAGACTTCCACTTGTAGAATGATACATTGATGTTAAAGTCACGCATATGTGCTCCAAATATTGATAACCTACACCAAGAAATAATGGAAGAGGCACATAATGCACCATATGTAATGCACCCAAGGATGACGAAGATGTATCACAGTTTGAGACCTCATTATTATTGGCTAAGGATGAAGAAAGACATAGCAGAATATGTTTCTAAATGCCTAACATGTCAACAAATTAAAGTAGAAAATCAATCTTCAACATGTAAACTACATCCATTGCTAGTGCTAAAATGGAAATGGGAGAAAATAATAATGGACTTTGTTTATGGATTGCCGAGAACTCCACGGAAGAATGATGCTATATGGGTAATTATTGACATATTAACCAAGTCAGCACATTTTCTGCCTATTAGACAGGGGTGTACACTTGAGAATTTAGCAAAGTTATATGTCAAAGAGATAGTTAGATTGCATGGCATTCTAGTATCCATTGTGTCTGATAGAGATCCACGATTTACTTCTCGATTTTAGGTGAGTTTGCAAAATGCATTGGGAACAAAATTGAACTTTAACACTGCATTTCGCCTACAGATAGATGGTCAATCAGAGAGAACTATACAGATATTGGAGGATATGCTTAGAGCATGTGTTATGGAGTTCAATGGATCTTAGGATGAATATGTGGCACTAATTGAGTTTGCATACAACAATCAATATCACAGTAGTATCTAGATGGAACCATATGAAGTACTGTATGGTAGAAAGTATAGAAGCCCAATTATTTGGGATGAAGAAGGTGCACAAGCAATTAAAGGACCAGAAATGGTACAAAATACAGTAAACAAGATCAAGATAGTCAAAAGCAAACTCAAGGCAGCACAAGACAAACAAAAGAGCTATGTTGATCAACACAGGAGGGAAATGGAATATGAGGTAGGCAAAAAGGTATTTCTTTGAGTGTCACTATGGAAAGGAGTAATCAGATTTGGCAAGAAGGGTAAATTGAGTCTAAGGTACATGGAGCCTTATGAAATTCTTAAAAAGGTTAGTCCATTAGCATAAAGGTTGGCATTACCACTGGAGATGGCTCAGATTCATAATGTGTTTCATGTTTGTATGCTTATAAAATACAGATTAGACACCACACATAAAATGTAACATCTTATATCTGTGGCTATCACTTATACTTGTATCATGTTATCATATCTTGCATAGAATAAGACATTATCCTATTTATAGTGAAGCTTATATATATTTTTTGAATCATATAACAATATCACTTTATAGCATTTAACAATTCAGCAAAGTATAACATACTCACTATATACAAAATATATATATCACATTACTTCATATTCACTATATTATACGTATACAGACATATAGTCCAAAACATAAAAGACATGTCCCTGTATATATGTGAAAATGCAAGGAGAGAGATTGGTGAGGCTCGGCCGGTGACCTGTGATGCATGTCTTCTTTATGGTATGCACCTCCAAAATGAGCTAATTACTCTTCTTTGCTGGAAAGATGATGTAATTTGGTGAGTTGCAACTCAATGAGAATAATTATCAAAAGCTCTCTAAAGTACCAAGCCAATCACAATTACAAGTAATAATCGACATTCATATACATTTTACATATCATTCTATTTATCAATATCCTATGAATATAAATGATATTAAATCATATAAACATTTCATTTGCTTATGCTTATGTCATTTTCTTATTGTTGTGACTAGGCTAAACAGACACTGTCCCGGGTTTCCATGTGAATATTTGCATTTGCTAGCTAGCTTGATCATTTGTAACATTTGCACATTTGTTAGGCCATAGGCCTTTTCTTTTGTTTTTGAACATTTGTTTGGGCCATAGGTCTCTTTTTTTTGCTTTTCAATGCTATTTAGCTGGTCACAACGCCTTTTAAGTCCATATGCATATGCATTTGCAACAATCATTATACATTTCAGTCAACTTTTGCCTTATACAAAGAAAACCTATACATGTAATCCAAACATGTTCTTTACGTTCAATACAGTCTCATTAACCATATCATAGCAATAATGTAATTCAAATAAAGCAAATCAAGTCACATTCACGTAGCACGTAATAATCACATTACACGTAGCATGTAATAATCACACGTATGAAAGAAATTGTTTGATAATTAAAATCACCTTTCCTTTCGATTTTGAGGCTCTAACTTATTGTCTTTCACTTCCTTGGGGATCTCCAATATGTTGTGGGCCTAATTGAATGTATACTTGGTCAATTGGTAGCTAAATAAACTTAGTGAAACTTAAACAAATTGAAATATGTATAATATGAATCACTAACTAGGGTTTGGTATAATGACAGTGTGACCTTTATGTGTTCAGTAGCTTGTAACTTTTTCTATACTAGTCCAATTTATATGATTCTTATTTCTAATTAAAGCTAACATGTAGGGCTACTACATATCTAAATTTCATAACACATGTTCTGTTTCTGCCTTGTTTTTGAGCTTAGGCAGTTTTGGGACACCAACTTTGCTTCTTCATATCTTACAATGTATAAGTCATATTTGTATGAAACTTTATATGAACATAGATATTAAACATTTTTCATGTTGACAACTTTCATCCATTCTGCCTCTAAGGTCCTCATATGGTAGGGTAATTGTGACTGGTCAGAAACAGGGCTGGCATCCGGATCAATATGACTTTTGAAGGCCATAACTCACAACATACACAACATATTGAGGTTAAATTTGTGCCATAATTTAGCTAAGATATGTATCTATAACTTTCATGTTTTTACCATTTATAGATTATGTCTATAAGAAGCTCAAAATTGGCAATAAACTAACTGGACCTGCATAGGACACTAAGCAGGCACAACCAGCTAAGCCAATTTGTCCCATTCAATTTTTTTTCTTTTTTTTTTACTTTTCTGTTTTATTTAAATAATTTAAATAATAAATAAATAATTAAAATAATTAATTATTATTATTATTTTATCTACATATTTACATGTACTTAGTGCCAAAATACTATCTAGTCAAATTGTCTACTTTAATTAATTTCACTATGCCAAACTTTATTTATTTCAAATTTAATCATTTTATTTAATTTCATTTTCAATATCTTGTATCCTTATTTAAATTATAACTAGATGTGTATGACTTGCTCCTATTGCGATAAATCGACTCGTGGCAAGTTTACCTCATGAGCACGTTCTAGATAAAATTCTCATGTATGCGTGTGTTTCATGTGAATGACATATATAAAATGTATATTTTCAAATGAAATGTATGTGATAATGCATGTATGGATGGTCGAGGATGTTACAATTCTCCCCTCCTTTTAAAAATTTCGACCTCAAAATTTGATACCTGGAAATAAGTGTGGGTACTGTAGTTTCATATTATCTTCTGTTTCCCATGTTGCCTCTTCCTGTGAATGGTTCCTCCATAATACTTTGACTAAGGGTATTTCTCTGTTTCTCAGCTGTTTTGTCTTGTATCTGATGACTTCTACTAGTTCTTCTACAAAATTCATGTCATCTGCAATCTCAATGGCTTGATCTTTAAGTACATGTGTGGGGTCTGATATGTATTTTCTAAGCATACTGACATGAAATACATTATGAATTTGAGCCATCTCTAGTGGTAAAGCTAACCTGTATGCTAATGGTCCAACCTTTTCAAGAATTTCATAAGGCTCTATGTACCTTGGACTCAATTTGCCTTTCTTGCCAAATCGAATTACTCATTTCCATGGTAACACTCGAAGAAATACCTTTTCACCTACCTCATATTCCATTTCTCTTATGTGTTGATCGACATAGCTCTTCTGTCTGTCTTGTGCTGCCTTGAGTTTGCTTTTGACTATCTTGATTTTGTCTATTGTATCCTGTACCATTTTTGGTCCTTCAATTGCACGTGCATCTTCTTCATCCTAGATAATTGGGCTTCTACACTTTCTACCATAAAGTGCTTCATATGGTGCCATCTGGATACTGTTGTGGTATTGGTTATTGTATGCAAACTCAATTAATGCCACATATTCATCCCAAGATCCTTTGAATTCCATAACACATGCTCTAAGCATATCCTCTAAAGTCTGTATAGTTCTCTCTGATTGACCATCAGTCTGTGGGTGAAATGCAGTGCTGAAATTCAATTTTGTTCCCAATGCATTTTTCAAACTCATCCAAAAACGTGAAGTAAATCGTGGATCTCTATTAGATACAATGGATAATGGAATGCCATGTAATTTGACTACCTCTTTGACATATAACTTTGCTAAATTCTCAAGTGTACATCCCCATTTGATGGGTAGAAAATGTGCTGACTTGGTTAATCTATAAATAATTACCCATATAGCATCATTCTTCCGTGGAGTTCTCAACAATCCATAAACAAAGTCCATTATTATTTTCTTCCATTTCCATTCTAGCACTGCTAATGGATGTAGTTTACCTACTGGAGCTTGTTGTTCCACTTTAATTTACTGGCATGTTAGGCATTTAGAAACATATTCTGCTATGTCTTTCTTCATCGTTGGCCACCAATAATGAGGTCTTAAACTGTGATACATCTTCGTCATCCCTAGGTACATTGCATATGGTGCATTATGTGCCTCTTCCATTATTTCTTAGCGCAGGTTTTCAATGTCTGCAACATATATGCGTGACTTTAACATCAATATATCATTCTGCAAATGGAAGTCTTTGCTTTTTCCTGCGTTGCCATTTCAATTTTCTCATGCAATTGAGGATCTCTGCCTTGTGCTTCTTTGATTCTTCCTATTAGTATAGGTCTAACCTGAACACTGTCATGCATACTCAATTCAACTTTCATAGATTGAAGCTGAATCAAATATGAAAGAGAAGTTGCTTGCAAGTGAGCTATACTGCTGTTGGACTTCTTGCTTAATGCATCTGCCACAACATTTGCCTTTCCTGGATGATATTCAATTGTACAGTCATAATCCTTTAATAACTCTAACCATCGCCTCTATCTCATGTTTAATTCTTTCTGTGTCAGCAGATATCTCAAGCTCTTATGGTCTGTGAAGATCTGGAATGTCTCGCCATATAAATGATGCCTCCAAATTTTCAATGCAAATACAACTGTATCTAATTCTAAATCATGCGCTGGATATAACATTTCATGTTGTCTCAACTGTCTGGATGGATAAACTATCACCTTACCATGCTGCATCAATACAAATCCTAAGCCTTGGTATGAAGCATCATTGTATACTGTAAATCCTCATGTGTCTGTAGGAATAGCTAACACTGGTGTAGAAGTTAGCCTGTGTTTTAGTTCTTCAAAACTGCTTCGATACTTTGGAGTCCATTTGAATGACACATTCTTTCTTAGTAATTTAGTTAAAGGGTTAGCAATCAATGAAAATCCATCAACAAATTTGCGATAATACCCGGCTAAACCTAGAAAACTATGTACCTCTGCAATATTCTTAGGAGCTTCCCAATTTACTATGGCCTCTAT
>CATIWF010121941.1:0-38262 GCA_949630135.1 Balakata baccata
TTTTTTTGCACTCACCATAAAAATATTAAATTCTTAATAATATTGATAAATAGTAGTAAAAAGACTTAAATTCAAAACATGCCAATTTTTATATAAATTAAATCACTATTTGATTGACTACCTATTAAAATCTTAGCGACATACTTTGCAATTATAAACCAATTAGCCAGGAACTTGAATATCACATGCATCTCTTACCCAAACAATTAATGCAAATTAAAACCTCAAAACTTTTATGAGAAGATGTGAAGATGTTTGATTGATATGTCTCTTATAACTGAGGAATACATGAAATTCATATTCTCTCACTAATTATCATGAGGAAGGCGAGCCATTAACATCACTAATAATTTTAAAAAACTTATTGACCACAATGTTATATAAATAGGGTTTATATAACACATTATTAATATATGGCATAAAATAATTGTTAATTTGATTAATTATATGACGATATATTAATGATAATTTTAAACTTTTAACTTTTGTAATAAAATATTTAAATTGTTATAATTACCCTATAATTATAGGAATATATGTAGTTATTACCGATATATTTCATATTATATAAGAGTTTTTTATAATGATTATAACAATTTTTCTTTTTGGAGCTAGCTGTAAGCTAGGACTATGTTAGCCTCTTTTCTTTTTTTTTTTTTTAATAATGCCTTAGGCTCTATAATTGATATTTCCTTTGAAAAAAAGTGTTTTCCAAAACTGAAAATTTTTTTGAGTTTTAAAAATTATTTTTAAAGAATCAGTTAATGGAATAAAATAAATTCTAAATTTGCTTTTTTGACACCCACTAGCAATCTTAAATACCTCCCTAGACTACTAACTCAAGAACAAACGTGTCACTTATTATTATTATTATTATTATTATTAGTGCAACACGCTTAGGATAAAATCCAAATAAACCTTTATTCAGAGAAAAGGGAGAGTCAATTTAGAGGAGTGAGCATATGGCTAAAGAGGAAGCCTTCAAAAAGGTTGATTTATCATAAATTATAATAATTAATCAAAGACCATATAGGAATGGAACTAAACACCAAAATGCCAAATGGACAGAGCACCTGCTGGCTGCTGCTTCTTCAGCTTCCACCATGTGAGATGCTACACTTTTTTCTATTACTCCTTGTATTTTTCTTTTCCAAATCTAGGAATAGAAACATTTCCCCTTTTTTTTTTCTCGCAAAGTAAAAGAGAAAAATTCTTGGCAGCCATTTGTCGAAATCAAATTAAAAATTAACTATTTAATTTTGTCATTTGGGGGAAACCCTAGAAGAGCATTTCACATGTTTGGTGTCGTCTTGAAGTGGTAAAAAAGATATAATATGTATGTTAATTTAAAAAAAAAAGATATATATGTTAAATATTAAGTAAGAATTTTTATTCTGTAGAGTCAAAATTTAATATGATAAAAAAAATTTAATTATTAATAAAACAATAGAAACCCATCTTAAAATTTGACAATATTATATACAAAAAGACCGTTATAATTATAATAATAAATTTATATTTTTTGGTTCATTATGAGGTCTATTTTACTGTAAACTATACAATTGGAGTAGTTCCTTTTATATTCATCATAAATGTATCAAATTCTCATCAATATTAATTAATGATCTGGATGAGTAAATTTTACTACATTCTTCTGATTTAAATTTTTATCCATATTTTATATGGAATTAAAATTTTGAGATATTTTAATTCCTTTTAACAATTTGAACTATAATTTTTACTAGATTTTTATACATTTTAAGATTATCATCTCGACTCTCAGATTTTATGTATTTTTTATTTTTGTTCTATACATTTGTATTAATTCTATTTATTAAATAACAATTTCTATTTGTGATGCTATCATAACAAATTAACAATTATAAAATAATATTTCCATACTTCTGTTTTTTTCAATCATTATCTTATGAATATCACTTTTTGCATATATTTCGTAATCATTTGCCACAAAGGAGCTAACCTAATATAAACAACTTATATAATTTTAATTATGTTTTTTAAATGGTTAGAATTAATTAATTAATTTTCTTCTCGAAAAAAAAAATAGAAAAGAGAAGTTTGGTATTAATAGCTCACTTAGTTTGAAATCTAGCTGATTGCTTAAGGTAGGCTATCTAAATTCGTGCTACCCACCTTCCTTTTAATTTTTATAATAAAATATTAAAATCAAACATAATTTAATTGATATTTTTATATATGAAAAATATAAAAAGTATTGAATTTGAGTCTAATTCATTATTTTTTAAAATTTTTTATATAATTCTCTACACTCATCAAACATTAAAAAAACCAAAGAAAATAAGTCTAGTAGCAGAACCACATTCACTTGAGAATAGACAATTGTTCGCTTTGACTTTTTAAAATATATGTAATATTATATAAATTTATATCATTTTTTTAAATTTGTCTTCCATAAAGGAATTTCTAAAATTAGAAATTTATTTTTACATCATCTGACTTAGCTTCTAGTTATTTGTCTCTCTAATTTAGAAGTTCTGATCTAATATTGAACAAGCCTATCTATTTTATAGTAAAATGAAGAATTAGATATGGAAGAAAATTATACAAAAAAAAAGTAAGAACTAAAGTAAAATATATAAAATGGGTAAAGATGAAAGAGTTAGATCTTTGGATGAGATGTGAGTTAAGAAAATTATTTATTGTATTTAAATTTAATAGCAATATATTATATAACCGTTATTTGTAGTGTAGTGAAACAAAAGAACCACAACTCAACACTCAAGTCATTTGCTATGGACGTTCTCTATATATATTATTTAATCTTTATATAATTATATTTTGTTTGGCTTTTATATATTTTATATGAATTATTAGAATTTTTTTTATATTTTTTAGAAATTAAATATTAAATTCGTTATCTTTAATTTTATTTTAATTATTTTATTATAGATATATCAGTTCAATAGATGGCAATTAATAACTATTAGAAACTTTTACATGAACTAATCACTCTCAATTTTTTTTTCACATCAATATTTTTCATTCTCTCGCTTATGGTAAACTTCTCGTTGATTTATATAAATGCTAAAATCAGGGTGATTGAACTCTATTTTAATTTTGATAATCAAATTAAATATTACTAATATATTCATTTAGTGTTGTTTTGACAATGTATAAAGTTTCAAATCAATTGAATTTTATTTACTTAGTGAACTAATTGACTAAGTATTGAAATCATGTAATTCCCATCCGTGAGAGGATTTTCAAGATCGAGAGACATTTCGCAACTGCGAAAGTGGTTTTGTGTCTGGGACAAAGGACCTTGAGATCCAGTAGCTAATCCAGATTGTGAAATAGAAGGTCATGTTTGAGAAGAACAACTTTCTGATCGGAAAAAGTCATGACCGTTAGAAGGTGCCTCGACCACAATGTGCCATGTTGCCTCATAAAGTCATAACAACTACGTTGACTTCCAAAGTTTCTGACCGGAAAAATGTTCCTAACTAGAAAGTGCTATGTTGCCCAAACAATCACTAAGAAAGGAGGGGGATGAATTGGTAAGAAAATAAAAATTGTTGCACTCACAAGAAAGATAAAAAAATAGAAGAGATAGAGACACAAATTTTATATAAGTTCGGATGTTAACTAACTCTACTCATCTCTCCAATTGCAATTGAGTATTTACTAATATAACCACTTAGATTACAAATGGATTTTTAGCTAGCTCACTCCCAAACCCAAATTTTTCTTGTATTTTGATGGCCCACACAACCAATTCTTTGTAATTTGGCTCACATACCTAATTACAAAATAATCCAAATGTTTTAAGACTAATTCTTGAACCTTTACAAAAATAATTAATTAAAGAAACATTGAAAAAGTAAATTGCAAGAGTTTTGGCACTTAGAAAGTAGTTGGATATCTTAAATAGCCTTTTGATAGAGGTATTTATACTGATTACTCACTAATTAGTCGTTACAAGTTGGTGTCATTACTCTTTATAACATTTTCTTATAAGTGCATTAAATACAGTCTGCAGAGAGGATTTTCCAGTTGGGAACATGGGTTTTCAGGTAGGAAAATGACCTATTTTGACACGTGGCATCTTCTAGTTGATTGAGGGCTCCAACGTCTAGTTCCTATATGATTTTCCTGATCGAGACCTCTTCGATAATGCCATAGTCAGGTCCTAAGTCTGCTGGCTTCGAATGCTTTCCGGTCAGGATAATACTATCTCGATCGGGACATCAGTCAGTTTGACTTAGTCATTTTGACTTCCAGAAGACGTGACACACTTTGGTGGAGCCTCCTCTTCAACTGTCATGTCCTTTAGAATTTTCCGATCTGACCATCACATGTTCCGGTTTGGAAATTGTTTTTTCTGGTCAGGACATGGCCTGTCCTAGTCTGCTTTTGCTTCATGTGCTGAAAACTTTGAACACTATCAAAACAACATTAAATAAAGATGTTAGTGACAATTAATTTGATTGTCAAGTCAAAATGGAGAGCTATCATCCTAAGGTTAACAATCTCCTCCCTTTTATTTTGATGACAAAACTAAGCAAAAATAACAAATTGATAGTGCATATATCAAACTGAAGTACTGAATAATAAGTATTCAAAGTTTCACATCATTTGAAGGCAAAATACTTATTGAATAACTTAAGTCAAACAAGATTATTAAAGTCAATATAGTTAACTAAGTTACCAATCCAAAAATTAAGCTGATTTTTGCATTAGTTACATGTTCTTTCTTCTCCGCCTTTGTCAATATAAAAAAAGTAGATGCATATAAAGCAAAAAGAAGCAATCACCAAAGAGAGTAAGAAATGAATAAGAAGAAAACATATTATTGAAAATAGAAATGTGTTATATGAAAAGGGAATGTGTGATCTAAATATGGTATAACCACACATCTAAGATACTTAGCCAAAAAAGAAAGAGAATTAGAGAAAATATAACTAAATTAAGCATCTCCTTCTTCATCACTTGCCTCCTCTTCCTTTTCACCACCCTATTCCTCCTCTTGAATGCCTTGCTCCCCCTTAAAAGATGGGGCTGGTTCAAAGCTATGAGTGCAAACATTGAGACTTATTTGTCCTTAGATGCTTTGAATGTCCAAGTGGAGATGTTGCATCATATCCCTTATGGTATTGAAGGATTGCATTTGAAAGTCATAAACACTTTACAAGGTGATAGTTTGGGCTTGAGGAGGTGGTGGTTGAGGCATGTCTTGGGCATTTAGTCCTTCTTCTCTTATTGAGAGCCTTGCAGATTTTCTTGTTGCCTCTTAGGTTACCTTTTGGGCGCCATGTTCTCTAAAGGCATAGAAGAAAGTGTCTACTTCCTTAAAGGGTCTTACAATTGAAGAGATATTGAATGTCTAATAAGCTCTCATATTAAGAACGAGATGAAGTAAAGAGAGCACAATTTTCATCCGTCATGAGATGGAAATACCTTGCAAGATAGGTCATTTGTGCATGAAGAGAAATGGTACCTTTGGTAGTGGTTGCCATGAAGAGGAATTTATCAATAAGAAGATGGGTTGTTTTAGTAGGCCTATAGTGAATCACGATATAAAGGTAGATAAGGTTTTCATGAGTGACTTTCTCATTGCTTTCACTTCTTGCATTGATAGTGAAAGTGATAATATGATGGAGAATGAAGTGAGAAAGTGTCTTGATGTGTTTGACATTTGATTTCTTGTCAAGATGCGTTTCAAGAGAAATGCTTTTCCACATATCAAGGGGTGAGAGATGCATGTCTTGAGCATTGAGAAGGCCTACCTTCTTGAAACCAAAAGCATCCATAAGTTGATGCTTTGTCATCTCTTATTGTTGGCTAAAGAGGCGAAATTAAATTCCATTGTAGCTAAAATGATGTTTGGGGTATTTGATGACTTGAAGAGTGGAAAGGAATTTGGTGGTAAGTTCATCATCCCTATCTTCAAAGGGCATCATGAAATTAGTCCACCCCATTTCTTCAAGAGTGCCAATAATTTCATCTTTGACAGCTAACTTTTCAATATCATCTGGGTTGATGGTTTGGTTGGAGATGAATTTCTTGGTGGTGATGTTTGTATAGCGCTTTTTCTCCTCCTTTGAGAAAGCATTGAAGATGTCATTGTAGGAAGTAAGAGGAAGAAGAGGCCACTCATTTGCCTTTGGAGGCTCTAGATTTTGAGGTTCTAGATTTGGGTAGTATTTGATGATTTTACGTTTAGAGAAAAAAAAATTGAGAGAATGAGAGAGTTTAGATGCAAAAGTGAAGAGAAGAAGGAGAGAAGATGGAGAAATTTATAGTGTTTGAAGAGGTAGGTTACGGTTTGAGGGGTTTTAATAGGAGTTATGACAGATGGGATTTGATTGCTAGCTATTACAAAAAGCTGCCATCGAGGTAGTCCTGAGTGAGACTGGGGGGTTCCCAACTGGAAACCTTCCAATGGTCAAAAAATTTTGAACTGTTGGGCATAGTCTTGAGGGGGACATATGCCTTTCTAAGCATGCATGTTTAAAAAGGTGCAATAGTTTGATTATTTTCAAATTTCCTGACCGAGAAATGAGGGATCCCTAGCAAGATCAATCCGAAGACCAAGAAGTCATGAGCGGGAGGGATGATGTCACAAGCCGGACATTGTTTCCGACCGGGAAAAGTATTTATAGAGTGGGAAAAGTATTTATAGAGCGGGAGTTACAGGTACTCAAAAGATTTAAAGGAAAGAAAGGAAATATGAATAAAGTACCTTGGTGTGGCATATCATAGATTATGATCATAATTGATTTTTGATAATTTGAGTCTTTTAGCCTATTAAATTGAACTTCAATAGAAAATATCAACTTATATATGCAAAAGATCATGAATCATAACATCCATATTAATCAATTAAAGAACATATAATTCACATAAATATGTTCATACATGGAAAAACATGATTTAAAGCTTTTCAAAACAATGTACTCTCATCAAGTATATCAAGCTCTCTTTTTATAAAGTAAAATCTTTCATCATTTAGAGGCTTAGTAAAAATATTAGTCAATTGGTTGTTAGTGTCAATAAATTCTAACACCACAACACCATTTTAGACATGATCTCTTAAAAAATGATGTCTTATATCAAAATGTGTTGCTCTTAGAATGTTGAATGAGATTCTTTGAGAGATTTATTGCACTAGTGTTATCACATTTGATGAGAATGTGATCAATCACTTGGCCATAATCCTTGGGTTGCTGTTTCATCCAAAGAACTTAAGTGCAACAACAACCCACCGCCATATATTCCACTTTGGCGGTGGATAAGACAAATGAAACTTTTTTCTTGCTATGCCAAGAAACTAAACATTCACCAATAAAGTGACAATTTTTAGATGTACTTTCTATCCAAAAGACTACCAGCGTAGTCGACATATGAAAAATCAATGGTATGAAATGAAGTATTCCGAGGATACCATAGGCCTAACTGTATGGTGCCATGAAGATATTTCAAAATCCTTTTTACCGCATTCAAATGTGATTCTTTTGGATATGATTGAAATCTAGCATACACTATATATAATATCTGGTCTAGAGGTGGTTAAATAAAGAAATGAGCCAATCATTCCTCTATAAAGCTTTTCATCAATAGCTTTACCCTTTGCATCTTTGTCTAATTTTGTTGATGTACCAATTGGAATCTTGGCATTCTTGCATTCATCCATCCCAAATTTTTTGATAATTCCTTAGTGTACTTGGATTCGTTGATAAAGATGTCATCTTTGTTTTGCTTAATTTGGAGTCCAAGGAAGAATTTGAGCTTATCCATCATGCTTATTTCAAATTTTCTAGTCATACACTTAGCAAGTTCTTGGCAAAGATTATCATTAGTAGACCCAAAGATAATATCATCAATATAAATTTGAAAAATGAGAGTGTCATATTTATGCTTTTTAATAAAAAGAGTTGTATCAACATGCCCTTTTAAAATCCATTATCTATAAGAAATGCACTAAATCTTTCATACCAAGCTCTAGGGGCTTGCTTTACTCCATATAAAGCTTTAGTGAGTTTATAGACATGGTTTGGAAGAGCATGGTCTTCACAATCGGGAGGTTGCTCAACATATACTTCCTTCAATATAAAACCATTTGAATAAACACTTTTAACATCCATTTGAAAAAGCTTAAAATTCATATGGCATGCATATGCTAATAAAATACAAATTGCTTCCAATCTTGCTGCGGGGGCAAAGGTTTCATCATAATCAATGCATTCCTCTTAGTTATAGCCTTTGGTAACCAATCTAGCTTTGTTTCTTGTAATGTTACCATCCTCATCTATTTTGTTCCTATAGACCCACTTACTACTAATAATTGGGTAGTCTTTAGGTCTTAGAACCAAGGTCCAAACCTTATTTCTCTCAAATTGATTGAGTTCATCTTACATAGCAATCACCCAGTTCTCATCATCCAAAGCTTCGTTAATTGACTTTGGTTCAATTTGAGATACAAAAGCAAGATTAGAATCAAGAAATTTGGAACAAGTACTTACACCTTTTGTAGGATCACCAATGATTTGATCCTTTAGGTGGTTTTTTACAAACCTCCACCCCCTTAGTAGCTTATTGGTTTCTTGCTTTTGAGCTTGAGATTAGTCTTCCTCTTGATGTTGTTCCTTATGTTCCTTATCAAGATCATTCTTCTTTTTTGATTTCTCTTATTCCACTTGATCAAGATTTAGATTCTCTATGGAACCTACAACATCATTCAATGGAATACCTTTCTCAAGATCAAGTCCATAAGATTCATTAAAATTAACATGCATAGACTCTTCTACAACCAACGTTCTTTTATTAAAGACTCTATAAGCTTTACTAGAGGTAGAGTAACCAAGAAATATGCCCTCATCCGATTTTGAGGCAAATTTTCCAAGGTTGTCCTTGGTATTTAATATGAAGCATTTGCAACCAAATACTCTAAGATATGAGATCTTGGGTTTTCTTCCATTCCAAAGCTCATAAGAGGTTTTATTTAAAATTGATCTTTTGAAAATACGGTTTGCAATATAACAAGCAATATTAGTAGCTTTCGTCCAAAAGTAGGTTGTTAGACCATACTTATTAAGCATTGTTCTAACCATTTCTACCAACATTCGATTTTTCTTTTCAACTACCTCATTTTGTTGAGTTCTTAGGGTGGAGAAATAACGAGAAATACCATTTTCTAAACAATAGTTGTCAAAAATATCATTTTCAAACTATTTGCCATGATCACTTCTAATCTTAGAGATACAATATCCCTTCTCATTTTGGACTCTCTTGGCAAAGTACTTGAAGTTTTCAAGAGTATCACTTTTATGAGTTAAGAAAATTACCCAAGTAAACCTAGAGTAATCATCAATAATAACAAATGCATAATGTTTTCCACCCAAGCTAGCAACTCTACTAGGTCCAATATGCAATAGTTGTAGAGGTACTTACAATATTTTTATGCTTGAATGATGATTTGTGTTGCTTCCCTCTTTGACATGGCTCACAAGTCTTATCCTTCAAAAATATTTCACCTGTGGGAGCCTATCTACTAGTTCTTCCTTGCTAAGGCTTTGCATTAATTCCATACTTGCATGCCTAAGTCTTTTATGCCATAACTAAGATTCTTCACTAATAGACACAAGGCAACTAGAGAAAACATTAGTTAACTTGTGTAAGTCAATTATATAAGTATTGCCATCTCTTTCTTCTTTGAATATCTCCTGACCATTTAAAGAGATTATTAGACATTCATTGGAGCTAAAAGTGACTTTGTTTCCTTTATCACATAATTGACTCATACCTAAAAGGATGTGTTTTAAAACATAAACAAAATTACATCATCTATGATTGAAATACCATTAAGTCCTATGGAACCAATGCCAATTACCTTAGCTTTAGCATTATTTCCAAAGGTAACCTTACCTCGATCTATATGTTTGAGATTAGTGAAGAGGTTTTTGTTTCCGATCATGTGTCTTGAACATCCATTATCTAAGAGCTATACATTTTCATTGCTTGAGGATTTAAGGCATACCTATATAACATAAATTCAAGTTTGGCTTTTAGGTACCCAAATAAACTTAGGTCCTTGGGGGTTAGTTCTTGAGAGATCCCAATGGGATTTCCTTATCAAACAATGAATGTTAATGTGCCTAAACTCCATACAATAGTGGCATTGCTTAGTCTTAAAAGACTATTGCCACTTCACTTGGAGTTTTGGCCTCATAACCTTCTTGTTTGAAACATAAGAGGAAGTACAACTACAAACATAATCATGTGTAGTAGGTGCTTTCCTAGGTGCATACCTCTTATACAGGAAGGCATGGTTGGCCTTTTAATTTTGCATCAATTCATCCCTCCCTTCTTAGTGATTATTTGGGTAACAATTGGTATTAGAGTAAGGTATATAAATTAAGCCAAATAGCTCTAGCAAAGATCATCAATGGCCAACGAAAGATTCCAAAGTCTCAAACCTTACTTCAATGGGTCAAACTATGCTTATTCAAAGTTTAAGATAGAGGCATATTTGGATAGCGAAGGAGCAAACATTTCAGATAGTGTTTGCAAAGAATGTACAACCCTAACAAATAAAGAAGTTGATGGTGAAGATGTAATCCTTCTACAAGATGAGTGGACTGAACCACATAAAAGGGCAAATGGCAAAAATAAGAAAGATATGACCATTCTCACAAGCTCTCTCTCTCTCTCTCTCTCTCTCTCTTGAAGAGTGTGAGAGAGTTCAATATTATCTTACCACTTATAACATTTGAAAGACATTGGAGAACTACCACGAAGGCACCAAGTAAGTAAGGTGTAAGAAAATTCAACTTCTTATGGTTGAATATGAGCTCTTCAAGATGAAGGCAAATAAGTCCATCACTGATATGACCAATCGCTTCTTTGCCATTGTCATTAATAGAATGAAGAAGTATGGAAGACATACAAGCCTTGAGAATGTCAATAATAAGATCTTGAGAAGTCTTCCTATGAGAGACTATGGTTCAAGGATGGTAGGCATAGAAGAAGCCAATGAGGATTTAAGTATCATTCCTACCATTGTGCCTATTGGCTAGCTTTTAACTCATGAGATGTCTCTTGCTAGAGATAAGGAGCATAATCAAGGAAAGGAGAAGAAGAAGCCACTAGCTCTTAAAGCAACTTCAACCTCCAAAGCTTAAGATGCGGACCTCATTAGTGATGATGAGGTGAGTAAAGAAGAGGATAAGGAAATAGTCATGCTATCAAGGAAGATGAAGAAGATGATAGTCAACAAGTATAGGACTATCAAAAACTACAAGCAAAGAGTTTTAAAGTTTAAAGGCTTCTCATCTAACTTCAAAGAGGAGATGAAGTGTTATGAGTATAGCAAAAAAAGACACATCAAATGAGAGTGTCCAAGGTTCAAGAAGTACAAGGGGAAGTCTCACAAAGCTAGTGGAGATAAAGGTCACAAAGATACATGGGATGATCTTACATCAAGTGATGATGAAGGAAGTCAAAATAAAATGGGAAACTTGTTGTTCATGGCTTTGGAGGATAACTCCAATGAGGTAACTTCTACTTCTCATTCTTGTGCTTTAAATTCATGTGATGATGATGATAATGTTAATGGTGATATCATTGAGATTATGAGCTTAGAGGTAGAAAAGTACAAAAAGAAAATGGATTTTCATAAGAAAAATAGCTCAAAGCCTAAGGATGATTTATCCAACCTTCAAAGGGTTGTGGAGGAGCATAAGACCTCCAATGCTTCTCTTAAGAAGTCATTGGATGAAATTTCTTCTAAACCCTCAACTAAACTTTGCTTAAAGAAAATAATGCTTTGACAAATAAGGTTGAGAAGCTAAGACTTTCTATCTCTAAATTTTACAAAGGGAAGGAGAATTTGGATACCTTTATTTTACCTTAAAAGCCTCCCTTAGTAAGACATGGTTTAGGCTTTAATGGGGCATTATCATCACCATCCCTACCTAGCACTATATTTGTGAAAACATCTACACCACACACCTCTTCTCTTGATGTAGTTGCCTTTAAGGCAAATAGTAAGGCATACACAGAAGTCCCTACTCAAAGGAAGAGTAGCAAAGGCTCACTTGGCTTAAGAGGAAAACCTTAAAAGGCTAACCATGCTTTCTTATATAAGAAGCATGCACATAAGAAAACACACATTTCACATAATTGTGTTTCTTGTTATGCACTATCTTTTGGCTCAAGCAAGAAGGTTGTGAGACCTAAACCTCATATAAGATGGCAAGAGCCCTTCAAGACTAAATAATGTCATTATTGGATAAGTTTGGCCATATAAATATTCATTGCTATATCAGAAAATCCTATTAGGATTCTTCTAGGACCAACCCCCAAGGAGTCAAGTTTGTTTAGGTACCTAAGAACTAAACTTAAATTGACATTTTTATAGGTATGCCTTAAATCTATAAGTAAAGAAAACATATGGTTACTGGGCAGTGGATGCTTAAGGCACGTGATGGAAAACAAGAGCCTCTTCATACACATCAAATGTGTAGATAGTGGTAAGGTCACCTTTGGAAACAATGCTAATGGTAAGGTAATTGACATTGGTTCCATAGGACTTGATGGTATTTCAATAATAGAAAATGCGATGCTTATTGATGGTTTGAAGCATAATCTTTTGAGTGTAAGCTAATTATGTGATAAAGGAGACCAAGTCATTTTTAGCTCTAATAGATATCTAGTGACCTCTTTAAATGGTTAAGAGATATTCAAAGGAAAAAGAGATGACAATACTTACATTATTGACTAACACAAGTTGACTAATGTTTCTTCTAGTTGTCTTGTGTCTATTAGTAAAGAATCTTAGCTATAGCATAAAAGACTTGGATATGCAAGCATGAATTTGATTTAAAGACTTGGTAAAATGAACTAGTACATGGGTCCCCAAAGGTCAAGTACTTGAAAGATAAGACTTGTGACCCAAGCCAAAGGGGGAAGCAACACAAATCATTATTCAAGCTAAAGAATATTATAAGTACCTCTAGACCTTTACAAATTTTGCATCTTGATTTGTTTGGTCCTTGTATAGTTGCTAGCTTAGGTGGTAAATACTATACATTTGTTATTGTTAATGACTATTTTAGGTTTACTTGGATAATTTTCTTAGCTCATAAAAGTGATACATTTAAAAATTTCAAGCACTTTGCTAAGAGGGTCTAAAAACAAAAGGAATACTTTATCTTTAAGATTAGAAGTGACCATAGCAAAAAGTTTGAAAATGAACTTTTTGAAAACTTTTGTTTAGAAAATGTTATTTCACACAATTTATTCACTCCTAGAACTCCTCAACAAAATAAAGTAGTTTAAAGGAACAATTGAAGATTGGTTTAAATGGCTAGAACAATGCTCACTGAGTGTAGTTTATCAACTTACTTTTGGACGAAAGCTACCAATACCGCTTGCTATATTTCAAATCGTGTTTTCAAAAGATCTGTTTTAAATAAAACCTTTTATAAGCTATAGAATAGAAGAAAATCCAAGATATCATACCTTAGAGTATTTAGTTGCAAGTGTTTTACATTGAACACAAGGACAACCTTGGGAAATTTGCCTCAAAATTGGATGAAGGCATCTTTCTTGGCTATTCCACGTCTAGCAAAGCTTATAGGATCTTCAATGAAAGAACTCTAGTTGTAGAAGAATCTATGCATGTTAATTTTGATAAAACTTATAGACTTGATCTTGGGAAAGGTAGTGTTTTGTATGATGTTGTTGGTACCTTAGAGAACCTTAATCTTGATCGAGATAAGAAATGAGAAACATCAAAGAAGGATGATTGAGGAACAAAAAGAGCAAAGGAAACTCAACCTCAAACCCACTCAAGATCAAGGAACCAATGAGTTACCAAGGGAGTGAAAGTTTGTAAGAAACCACCTAAAGGAGCAAATCATTGGTGACCCTATACAAGGTTAACTTCTCATTCCAAGATCTTTAATTTTAATCTTGCTTTTGTCTCTTAGATTGAACTAAAGCCTAATGATGAGGCTTTGGGTAATGAGAGTTGGATGATTGCTATGCAAGAGGAATTCAACTAATTTGAGAGAAACAAGGTTTGGACCTTAGTTCCAAGACCTAAGAACTATCCATTTATTGCTAGTAAATGGGTCTATAGGAAAAAGTTAGATGAGGAAGATAACATCACTAGAAATAAAGCTAGATTAGTTGTCAAAGGGTATTACCAAGAGGAAGACATTGATTGTGATGAAAACTTTGCTCTCGTAGCAAGATTAGAAGCAATTCATAATTTGTTAACATATACATACCACATGAATTTTAAGCTTTTTCAAATAGATGTTAAAAGTGTATTTTTTAAATAGTTTTATCTCAGAGAAAGTTTATATTGAACAACCTTCCAGTTTTGAAGATCACGCATTTCCAAATCATGTCTTTAAGCTCACTATGGCTCGTATGGATTGAAGCAAGCTCTTATAGCTTAGTATGAAAGGCTTGATGCATTTCCTTTAGACAATCAGTTTTCTAAAGACATATTAATAAAATTCTTTTCATTAAAAAGCATAAGTATGACACTTTAATTGTTCAAATTTATATTGATAATATCATTTTTGTGTCTACTAAGAAATCTTTTTGCCAAAAGTTTGCTAAGTGTATGACTAGGGAATTTGAGATAAGCATGATGAGAGCTCAAATTCTTTTTTGGCCTATAAATCAAGCAAAATAATGAGGGTATCTTCATCAACCAATCCAAGTACACAAAGAAGCTAATCAAAAAGTTTGGAATGAACGGATGCAAAACATATGAACTAAATTGGACAAAGATGAAAAGGGAAAAGCTATTGATGAAAAGTTTTATAGATGTATGATTAGTTCACTTCTTTATTTAACCATTTTTAGATCTAATATCATGTATATTGTATGCTTTTGTGCTAGATTTCAATCATATCCTAAGGAATCACATCTACATGTGGTAAAAAGGATATTAAAATATCTTCCTAGCACAAGCATTCATCTTTTCATATCATTGGTTTTTTTGATGCCGATAACCTATTGGATAGAAAAAAACACATACGAAACTTATCACTTTATTGGTGAATGTTTGGTTTATTGGTTTAGCAAGAAACAAGTTTCGGTTGCCTTGTCCATCATCAAAGTAGAGTATGTAGCGATGGGTTATTATTGCACTCAAGTTTTTTGGATGAGACAACAAATTAAGAATTATGGCTAAGTGATTGATCATATTCTTATAAAATGTGATAATACTAGTGCAATAAAGCTTTCTAAAAATCTCATACAACATTCTAGAAGTAAACACATTGATATAAGACATCATTTTCTAAGAGATCATGTCCAGAATGGTGATGTTGTATTAGAGTTTATTGATACTAACGTCCAATTGGCGGACATTTTTATTAAGTCTCTTCAAGAAGAAAGATTGTATCTTATCAAAAGAGAGCTGGGTATGCTTGATAAGAGCACTTTGGTTTGAATATGAATTTTAAGTCGTGCATTTGCATCATTCATATGTTTATGCATTATGATGTGATTTGTTTGCTTTTATGTGCTTGATATGGATTCCATGCCTTAGATTATTTTTATATGTGATTATGTGTAAAAGTTTAAACATTTGTGTTTTTGAAGTTTAATTTGATGAACTTGAAGGTTCAAATGATCAAAGACAATCATGTTGATCATATTTTACATGCCACATAGGGATATATAAGTCTTAGCTTCATATCTTTCTTTTAAGTTTTGTATCCTGTAATTCGCGTTCGAGAAAGTGCTTCCAGATCAGGAATTGCTTTGCCCTCGCGAGTCCTTCTTTCCAGCTCACGAGATTTGTCTGGTTCTTTACCATTGCTAGTCTTTCAAATTTAATGCTCAAGAACCCAGTTTCTCACTCTCAAAATTTGAAAATTTTATGATCGTTGCATCTGTTCAAACTCTCACACTTGGGAAGAACCCATTCACACTCAGAAAACGGTACAGAAATTCAAATTTCATGACCATTACAAGGTTCACGCTAGGGAACCCTTGTTTTCCAATCGGGAACCTCTCACTATCATAACTGTTTCTAAAACATCATAACTCTTCATTTTCTATACTTTAGACTATAAATACTTTCTTTCTCTCTCATTCACTCTCACTTTTGCATTATATTCTCTTTTTCAAACATTCTCATTTTAAAATCCTCTCAAATCTTCATCTTTTTCAATCTTCTTTAAAAAATCCATGGCACCCAAACTGGTACTTCTAAATCTCGTGCCTCCAAAGGCAATAGTGTAGCAACCTCTTCCTCAAACTTTTCATCTTATAAAGACATCCTCAATGCCTTCTTTAAAGAAGAAAAAATATGATACAACAAGATCACCAGCAATAATTTTTCTCTATTAAGAATTTAGATCTTGATGATATAGAGAAGTTGCACTTGAGGACTGAACTTGTTAAAGTTCTTGAGGAAATGGGTTAGATGTCCTTTATGCTACCTTTAAAAGACGGACACGATCAACTCACCATTGAGTTTCTTTCAACCCTTGAAGTCATTGACAATGCAAAACATCCACTTAGTTATTATGGAGTCTGTTTTTGAATGTTTAGGGAGCAGCAAGAAATGACAAAGCAACAATTTTTTGTTGTTTTTAGCTTCAAAACGATAGGTATGGTTAATGATGAAGAAATGCATATCTTCTACTCTACTTTTCTGAAAGAGATTTCCCTTGAGAACCATTTAAATAAGTTCTCAAATTCTAAGCACATAAAATATTTTCTTCACTTTGTTCTTAATAGGATCATTACTTTCACCATCAATGCAAGAGGTGAGGCTAATGAAAAGGTTTCCCATGATAACCTTTTCTACCTTTATGCCATGACTCATCATAAACCCATAAAAACAACCCCTCTCCTTCTTGAAAAATTCCAATCCATGGCAAACACTAGTAAAGGAACCATCTCCCTTCATGTCCAAATAGCACTCATTGCCAAACACCTTAAACTCATGACATCTAAGAATACCCGCTTTCTTACCATTCCTGCTCCCAATTTGAGAACCCCCTTGATATCTAATATCTCCTTAATTGCAAATCCATCATAAAAGTGCATAAAGGTGTTGATGAGTTTATTTATGCTTATGAAGAATATGGAGCCCAACTAAGCACTCAAAAGATGTCCAAGAAAAGGGCACAATTGTCCTTTTGTGAAGGAGCTTTAATGGTTTAGGAGGAAATGACACCACTATAAAAGCATAGTCCTTTTCCTCTCACTTTATAAGACCTCAATTCCTTACAAGAGGAACTTTGATATGATGAAACATCTTCATGTGGATATTTAAGGGATGCAAGATCATATGGGAATGCAAGTGTCCCTAACCAAATTTGAAGAGGAAGCACCACTTGAGGGGGAGCAAGATGGCAACAATGAAGAAGGAGATGATGAAGAAGAAGGAGATGCCTAGTTCTAGACCTTTAGCCTTTCTCTTTGTCTTTTGTTCCTTCTTTAGGCATTAAGTGTCTTAGAATGTGGCAATTAAAATTATATCACACACATTTCAATTTCATGTACCATAGCTTTTTATTAATGGTATTTACTTTGTTTTTCATTTGCCTTTCTTGATTTTCATGCCTTTGGTGATTGATATGTCTTATATTCTTTTTAATCTTGCCAAAAGGGGAGAAAAATTGAAGAAACTAAAGCAAAAATGAAATTTAAATTGAATTTGGCACTAAGTTAAAAATGATTTACTTTTAACAATTTTGTTTGACTTAATTGTTCAACATGTAAACGTGCTTAGTTTGCTTTGAAACTTGATATACATCTATTTCAATACTTGAATTTCACTTATGCACTATCAATTTATTATTTTTACTTAGTCTAATTGTCAAAATAAAAAAGAGAGACTGTAAACCTTATGGTAATTTATTTGTATTTTGATATTGACAATCAAATTAGATGTTACTAATATCTTCATATAATATTGTTTTGATAGTGTATAAAGTTTCAAGTCAATTGGATTTTATTTACTTGGTGAACTAATTGACAAAGTATTAAAGTTATGTAATTCCAGCCCATGAGAGGATTTTTGCGATTGGGAAACATTTCCCAATCGCTAAAAGTTGTTTTCGCGCATGGGACTAAAGGATTTTGAGATTCAGTAGCTAATCCAAATTGGGAAATAGAAGGGTCCTGTCCAAGAAAAAGAACTTCTCAACTGGGAAAAGATAGCTCGCGTTTGAGAGATTTAAAAAGTCATGATTGTTGAAAGGTGTCTGTACGATAATATGTTGTATAGACATATTCAAAGTATCATGTCAAATTTTTTAGGAACATTTCATGACTGAGAAACTGAACATCAAAGGGATGTTCCTACCAGGGAAAGAAGACTCCTAACTAGAAAATTTGGCAACCGTTAGAGCTGAGAATCAATAAGAGGAAACCATATGCTATTACTTGGTGGACAAAGTCATTTCCTAATTGGAAAGCAGTCTCTGCAAGGAACATTTAATACACTTGTAATAGAATGCTAGAAAGATTTAAGACACCACTTGTAACGGCTAATTGGTGGATAATCAATATAAATACTTTACCAAAAGACCATTTATGATAACCACCAACTTCATAAGTGCCAAAATCCTTGCAAATTTATTTTTCATATTGTATTCATTAATTCTTGTAAGGGTTCAAACGTTACCCTAAAACACTTGAGTTTGTTCTCATATAAGGGCCGAGTGTGTAAGCCAATGTATAAGCTGACCATTAAAATACAAGAGAATTTTGGATCGAGTGTGAGTCTCTGAAAAACACATAGTTGTAAGTGATATAGTGAAAACTCTCAAGTGTACTCAAGTGAAAATGAGTGAAACTCCAAATTGTGATTGGAAAGAGGACTAGAGTCCGTTAATACCCGAACTTTTATATAATTTCTTATGTCAATTTTCTTACCTTACTCTCTTTAATTTCTTATTATCACTCATTTGCAATAAATTTTAATTCTTCACCAATTTATTACATTTATTGATGATTGTTTGGACAATTAGATTGATAATATTTATTTGGATCTATTAATATAAATCCTTTTTCCCAATAAAAAGAATCCAAACATTTTGGATAATAATAATAATAATAATAATAATAATAATAATAATAAAGGTACAAGGAATTCTAAGTATATTTTCCACTTTTCAACACATTTGAATATTACTTTCACCAACCAATCAGTGAGTGAATAATGAAAAGTATTGAAATTTGGAGTGTTATTAGAATTTCTCTAAAAATGTTGGGATTTAAGGTAACTTTAGATGAAAGGAAAGGGCAATTAAGAGTATCATCATCCTTTGGAAGACTGATTGCAAAATCCTATATATCAATTGCAAGACCAATTGCATGGATAGAGAATTCAAGGGTGAATTTTACTTACGATTCTCCAATTATATAATTCGTAATAACTCGGTACCTGAAAGATAATTTGTAACATAAAAATATTTCAATTATCTAACTCGTAATAATTCGGTACCTGAAAGATTATTTGTAACACAAAAGTATTTCAATTATCTAACTCGTAATAATTCGGTACCTGAAGGATTATTTGTAACACAAAGGTACCCCAATTATGTAAATTGCAACAATTCAGTACTTTAAAAATTATTTGTAACACAAAAGTACATCAACTTTTATTTTGTAACTAAATAGTACTTATATCTTCAACTATTAGCGTTTATTTAACATTGTGTTTGGAAAAAACATTTTTTGGAAAAAAAATTTGTATTTTTAATTTTTTAAGTTTTGAAAACTATTTTTGGTAAATACAGATAAATAGATATTTTTTCTAGAAGTATATTTGGAAAAAAAAAATTCATAAAAATTAAAAAAAAATAGTCAATTAAATAAAAAAAAATTCAAAACCTGTTTTTGGAACACTTAATAGCACTATCTAATACCCCTTAATCTCTTTAACAGAAGTATAACATAAAATGTTCAGATAAATTTTAATAAAAACAAAATTAGTTGTAATACACAGTTAATAAAATTGAAATTTATCTGATATGAATATTACATTTAATTTTATTTTTATTAAAATTTATTTGATATTGATATTTTATATCACACTTTTATTAGGAAAACTAACATTTAAATACGGAAGTACTATTTAGTTACAAAATAAAAGTCGAGATACTTTTGTATTATAAAATAAAAATTGAAGTGCCTTTGTATTATAAATAATCTTCCAGGTACCGAATTGTTATGAATTAGATAATTGAGGTACGTTTATGTTACAAATAATCTTTCAAGTACCGAATTATTATGAGTTATATAATTGGAGAACTGTAGGTGAAATTCACCCAGAATTCAATTGTAAATTTGCAAGCTTTCAATATTTGAAATAAGAGAGAGCCAATTTCAATTGATTAAAAAGTTTGTATAGTCCCACTTGTATTATTTTACTATAATTTAAATAAAATTAATAAAAAATATTTTTATGAGTATATATATAATTAATGAATAATGAATATTATTTATTGATTTATATAATTAAAATTAATTAATATGTAATTAATTGTTAATATAATTAATTATTTAATTAAATATAATTAATATAATTAACTTATTGTATAATTATACTTAATAAAATAAATATATTTATTAATATAATTATTATAAAATTTAAGTTTAGTAATATAAAAATTAAATAAATATTAAAAATTTAATTAATTTAATAAATTTTATTTCGTAATATAAAATATAAAATTAAATAAATATAATTAATTATATTTAATAATATAAATAAAATTATTAAATTTATTTAATTTTATATGTAATATTTTTTTTTTATTAATGAAATGTTGTGATTTAATTTTTATACAATTTATTAATTTTAAAATTAATTATTTATAATAACAAAATTTAATTTATTTAATAATAAAAAATTTAATATTTTAATTATTTGATTATAATATATTAAAATATTAATTAAATTTTATAAATTTAAACTTGTAACGAGGTAATTAAAATTTTGATCATATTTACAATTATGTGGAAGACGCTCTGCCTAACAACAATACCGAACTGACGCCTGCTCTGATGCCGTCCAATTTACTAAATTCCTATTTTTAGACTTAGTTTTTTATTTTTTTTTAAATTATTTGTAATGGTATTCGGCCGGAGTCTTGGAAGTTAAAAAGGAAAAAACGAAAGGAGTTGGGTTTCACTGTCTCTCTCTGCATCTTCCTGCTAGTAGAAGCAACGGCTGTGATTCCAATCGATAGCTTTAAATACAATCAATGGTCCCACCAACTCTGAACCAAACTTACTAGTCCCTCCCTCTAGCTGAAAATTTAAAATAAAATAATATGGAATATGAAAAAAATTAAAAAAAAAATCTCCCTCTGTGTCTGTCTCTCTCTTAGACTCTTCCTACTTCAAAAATGGCCTCCAACAATCAGAACAAGCCTCCACTTAACTCAACTCTCATTATTACAAGCCCTTCACATGTAAGCCCCCCCCCCTTTTTTTTTTTTTTGGTTTTTTAATCTTTATATTCTTGATGATAATGGATCTCTTATGATTTTGGTTCTTGAGTGCAAGTTATTTTTTTTAAAAAAATAAATTATTTTTCTTGGAAATTTATATGTGCATTATGGAGTATAATGGGTTTCTTTTGTTTTTTACGGGTTCAAGATTCTCCTCTATGTTTCTAAGAAATAGAGTGTGGTGTTTCTCTTGTTTTACTGACTCGGTTTAAGTTCTTTTGACACTTTTTATGTAGTGAATTCTTTTTTTTTTTTGAGCTCAAGAACTTCCTAGACGATGAGTTGCTTAGACTGTAAATTTTCTTTCTGCATGGTCCTTTTGTGGGCCATTTAGAGAAGCTGATAAACTGA
Organism: Balakata baccata; assembly: GCA_949630135.1. Lineage (NCBI taxonomy): Eukaryota > Viridiplantae > Streptophyta > Magnoliopsida > Malpighiales > Euphorbiaceae > Balakata > Balakata baccata. The sequence goes on from CATIWF010121941.1 coordinate 21,840, forward strand.
AGTGCCGTGGATATGCTTTTGTCCTTGGACGTCATATTTCTGAAAGATAATTTCTTCCTGGTGATCTTTCCATTCTTGATTAATTTCTTTCTGGTGATTTTTTTTTTGTGGGTTTCATAGAAGTATCTTGGTGATGAGCTGCTTGTAGATAGGTGGGAAAATTTTGAAGTTAACAAAATGGTTGGAACTGCTAATAATGGCAGAGCGAGACTAGCATTTTCAATTGTAAATGGGGAACAGGAACTTACTCCAGCCAGTGCTCCCCCTAGCAATGCCGGATCCGAGTGTGGTGGGATTGAGTTCACAAGGGAGGATGTTGATGCCCTGTTAAGTGAGAGAATGAGATACAAAAGCAAGTTCAATTACAAGGTTTGTAATTCTTTTTTGAGGATGCTATTTTGATTCAATTGAGAGTAGTCTCTAAATGTGCTGCCTTTTGGTTTTGTAGGAGAGATGTGAAAATATGATGGATTATATTAAGAGGCTAAGGCTTTGTATCAGGTGGTTTCAAGAGCTAGAAGGATATTACATATTTGAGCAAGAGAAGTTGCAAAATGCCCTGGAATTTAATGAGAGTCAATGTGCTGAAATGGGTATGTTTGCTCCTTTTCCCTATTATCTGTTTTTGTATTCCTAAATGCAAGTCTCTTTATGCAATATGTTGTTTTTTTTGTTGTTGTAGAGTTGATGCTGAAAAACAAGGAAGAGGAATTGAATTTGATTATTGTGGAATTGAGAAAGAGTCTTTCTTCTTTACAAGAGAAAGTTTCCAAGGAAGAATCAGAGAAGAAGGTGTGAAGATAAGATTTCTTCAGTCTGCTTTACTTGTAATTTTACATTTGTTGATTTTTTTTTAATGAAGTACTTCTGTTGTAAAAACCAAACAGGCTGCATCAGATTCCCTTGCAAAAGAAAAAGAGGCCAGACTTAGGTTTGAGAAGTCACAAGCTTCCCTATCGGAGGAACTTGGAAAGGTTCAAGGAGAGCTTCAAAGTGCTAACCAAAGGGTAATAAATGAGATTGAACTGCATTTTAATGTTATCATTTTCCTCATTATTTCTTTTGATCCTTCTTATTGTTGTACACAAGTAATCTTGCTTATATGGGTTATTTGAGTTCTGCAGATAGCATCGGTGAATGATATGTACAAGCTGTTGCAAGAGTATAATTCAAGCTTGCAGCTATACAACAGTAAACTTCAGACAGATCTTGATACAGCCCATGAAAATGTTAAGCGAGGAGAAAAAGAAAAAGCTGCTATATTAGAGAATCTTAGCGACTTGAGAGGTCAATACAAGTCATTGCAAGATCAATACAATTCATGCAAAGTGAGTTTTTCTTTTCTTTCGCCCTCTTCTTTGTTGGATCAAATTTATATTTGCATGGTCTGAGGAGTTACTTTTGATGGAGTATTGAGGAAATTGTGGTTGTTCTTATCCTCCACCAAATTCATTACTAAAAAAGAATAGTTGTTTAGAAAGTTTATACCTGAATATTATAGAATATAAAACAATTTTGGAATTAACATCTGCAAAGAAGCACAGACGCGCCCAAAATAGTAAGAGACCGTGTGTCTAACACGCGGATATGCAGACACGTGTTGGATACATGTCGGACATGCAACAAGGCGTGTCGTTGACTGGAAACGAGATCAAAGCTTTGGACATGCAAGGAACACAGATTCGGACACGGCTGGAGGCTTCTTTCTTCTCTTTGATTTCTTTTGGACACAAGCTGAGGTATCGTGATTCTGATACTTCCTACTGGTGGAGCAAAAACCAGAAGTAGAAGAAAGAAATCCGGTCCAACTAATCTCCAACATTAGCTCACCCTTATGCAGATCGAATGGGCTGTTGGCGCCTGCAGCTATCGTGATTTTGATATTTCACGATTCTGATGCGCTGGCAGCAGCAGCTCACCCTTATCCGGCAGTGAATTGGAAGGGCCAGTAGAGAAGAATTTCAGTCCTCTGGTCTGGTATTTTGCTATTATTTATTTGTTTGCTGAATGCATTAGGCAATTTGGATTTAGTGGTTAAAATGTACAGGAAAATATTTGCAACTAAAGCCCATGTTGATAAGCAATGTGATCCACTTCTTGATTTCATAATTTAGGTCTGTGACTAGCAAACATTTGTTGGAAGTTAAATTTATTAGTGTTTATATTTTATAGTACTTGTTAATATGAATTATAACTTAAGGGTAGTTTAAGCTTGGTATACATTTGTTTAATAACTATTTTTTCATCGTTTATTTATCTGAATTGCTTTTTAAAGAAAATATTTTTTTAAGGATAATTATTATTTTTAATTATTTTATTATGTTGTGTCCTTGCAGTGTCTGTCCGTATTCTAGTTTTTTTTGGAATTTACCGTATCCTTGTGGTTGTATCTGTGTCCATGCTTCTTAGAACATCTGTATAGCTGAGCAATGATAACCATTTTTGCATTTTGGTCAAGAAATGTTGTATGCTTCTGTTGGAAGAAATTATTCACCGTTTTCCGTTTCTTGTCCATATCCAAATTCAGTTATCTAATGTAAAATTTCTTGCTTTGCTAAAAGGATCATAATATCCAAAAGGCGAAAGTTCACATCCTTTTTCCTAGGGTCTTAAATGACTAATAAAGCAAACTAACTTTTTCATCCAATGGCTCATTCTCTTAGGTTGGGTACTCCAACAATGAATATGTTTGGATGAGATCCTTAATTTATTTTGTAGCCTTGTAATAATTCTTCAAATGCGAACTTGGTAAGCTAAGTCAGATCATGTGATTTTACGATGTCACTCTTCAAATAAAATGTCATCATATTCTGCAGCAATGATGTAAGTTTAGTAGAATAATACCCATTTTATGGGCAATTTTCTCTGTCTTTGCTCCTAATTACTGTACCGTTTTTCATGAAAATGGATGACTCTATTAGGAATCTCTAGATGAAGTTACGAAGCAGAAGGATGCTATGATGAATGAAGTTGCATCTCTGAGGATAGAGTTGCAACAGGTGACCAATGATCGTGACCAATACCAGTTACAAGTGCAAGATTTAACGGTCAAAGTGGCTAATTGTGAAGAGTTAGCTGTAAAATCAAATGAATTAGAGGTTGGTCTTTTTAATTTTTATTTCCCTTTTTAATTTCTAATATGACCAAATGGATTTTCAATCCTTCTTATGACAATGCCCCCTTTTTTTTTAAAAAAATAATTTTTTTTGGCAGGAAAGGTGCTTGTCACAGAGTGAACAGATAAGCACACTGCAGGAGCAGCTAGAGGCTGCACAGAATAAATTAAAGGTCTTAATACTACCTGTGGTTAATTCTTTTGTTGATTAAAATTTCAGTATGGTTATCTGTATGCTCCCCTTCTCAGGTATCTGATCTGTCGGTATTTGAGACAAGAACTGAGTTTGAAGCTCAAAAGCAACTTATAAGCGAGTTACAAAATCGTCTAGAAGATGCAGAATTCAAACTTATTGAAGGGGAGAAGCTTCGAAAAAAGTTGCATAACACAATATTGGTAAAACTCATGCCATTAAAATTTCTCTATTTGGATATCTATCAATGTAGTGTACTTACCTTTGTTAAGTTATAGGAACTAAAAGGGAACATCCGTGTATTTTGTCGAGTGAGGCCTTTATTGCCTGAAGATAGCCCTAGTGCTGAAGTAAAAGTTGCGTCTTATCCAACAACAACAGAAGCTCTTGGACGAGGCATTGATTTACTGCAAAACGGTATGCATGCAAAAGGAAGATATTAGCTTCAAAATTCTGTGTACAAGATCATTGTCTTCCTTTGTTCAAACTACATTTTGTGCATGTGATCATTGAATTCTCTTATACAAACTAGTCTTTGAAGCTTAGTTCTTCATATTCTTTTCCAGGACAAAAATATCCTTTTACCTTTGACAAAGTTTTTACACCTGATGCATCACAAGAGGATGTTTTTGTGGAAATTTCCCAGCTTGTTCAAAGTGCGTTGGATGGTTATAAGGTATTTAACATGGTCCAAATCCTTTAGGAAACATTACATTTTCAGGAAGATTTAGATTAGTTATTGCTTTACCATGCTATGACCCTAGATTTGTCAACTCTTCTTTTGAAGTTTTAAACTGATTGTTTTGCGACTGGTTTTCACTTAGATTTATATTTGTTGAGATGGTATCTTGGTAGAAAAGTATATACCTGTAAGTCCGTGATTAAAGAGGAATATGCTAATTTTATTGTTAAATAGACGCCATTCTTTCTTTCTCCAGGTTTGCATTTTTGCGTATGGCCAAACAGGTTCAGGTAAAACTTACACCATGATGGGAAAACCAGGTCATCCAGAGCAGAAAGGGTTGATTCCGCGGTCTTTGGAGCAAATATTCCAAACTAGGCAGTCTCTTTTGTCCCAAGGCTGGAAATACGAAATGCAGGTGCTGATAGTATCTATGGGGTTTACACTGTTAGCATCCATGTTTATTTAGTATTTGTTTTCCATGATACATGTAATTTTTGTTATGATTAAACACTATTAACAAAAAACACTATTTTTACAAACAATTACAGGTGTCAATGTTAGAAATATATAATGAAACAATCCGTGATCTATTATCAACAAATCGGGATTCTTCACGAATAGAAAATGGTACTAGTGGGAAGCAATATGCGATCAAACATGATGCCAACGGGAACACACATGTGTCTGATCTTACCATCGTTGATGTTCACAGCAGTAGGGAGGTCTCGTTTCTTCTAGATCAGGCTGCTAACAGTAGGTAAACAAATTCTTCTTCAGCCTTGTCAAGTTTCTAATTCATATATGCACTTTGCCTATGTTCAAATTGAATGGCTCTTCGAACATCTCTCTTGATTTGTACTTTGGCAAGCTGTACATGCTTGAAACTCTGAACTTGTTATTCTATGTGCAACATGGCCAATAATCTATGCTTATTGTTAGTGATGGAAACATCACAGGTAAAAGGTTTGATAATTTTTGTAAAACACAAAAAAATAACTCAGTTGATACATATGTGTGCAAGTATTATAAGAGATAGACTGCAGTGTGCGCTTACCTAAACTTTTTTACTTTTGGTAAAAACATCTGCAAACAAGAAATTTGGTTTGTGCTTCTTGCAAGGTCTGTTGGCAAAACCCAGATGAACGAACAGTCATCTAGAAGTCATTTCGTTTTCACACTACGAATATCTGGAACTAATGAGGTAACTGTTTTTCTCTTGTAGTTAGTTTTCTGTTATAAGTACTTTTCTCCCTTTAAATTGAATGTTTGTGTATTATTCATTAGAGCACTGACCAACAAGTCCAAGGCATATTGAACCTTATTGATCTTGCTGGGAGTGAGCGTCTTTCTAAGAGTGGCTCGACTGGGGATAGATTGAAAGAAACTCAAGTAATTTGACATAATTATTACCATTTTGTTCTATTTTTACTAGTTCCTTCAATTGTTACTATATACTTCTGGTAATCATTAAGTTCTTTTTCTTATCAGGCCATCAATAAAAGTTTATCATCTCTAAGTGATGTTATCTTTTCCTTAGCAAAGAAGGAGGACCATGTACCATTTAGAAACTCAAAGCTCACTTATCTTCTTCAGGTATGGAATAAGAAGATGCTTCTAAAGATATTTTTTTGAAGTTTTACGAGCATGGAGTATATTTGGTGTTTTACCTCTATGCTAGCAAAATCTTGTGTTGGCAGCCTTTATCACAAGAGGAAACCCTACAACACTATTTAAATGATTTTCTTGGGATATTTTGTAATATCTTTATAAGATAATGTTTGCATCTTTCCCACTCATGATGAATTCTTGTTTTTAATCAAAGCAATATCTATGATAGCCCTATCTGCACGAGGAAGTTCATAAGTAAAATTCTCACATTTGCTACTAAGTTTTGAAATTTGATCTTACCCTGTTTTGTCAAAGGCTCAAAGCTGTCACTGGAAAAGTTTTTCAACTTCTTTTCTATCATTATAGTGTTTTGTATCATGCAAGATGTTCTAATTCCTTTTCATACCATGTTCATTCAGCCATGTCTGGGTGGAGACTCAAAGACGCTAATGTTTGTGAACATCTCCCCTGATCCATCCTCATTGGGCGAGTCGCTTTGCTCACTCAGGTTTGCTTCCAGAGTCAACGCTTGTGAGATAGGAGTTCCTCGACGTCATACCATCATGCGGTCTTTGGAGTCTCGCTTGAGCTTGGGCTGATTTTTTTTAACAGAATAATGCTTTCATTTGCATTTCATAATACTCTGTCACAAGTATTGATAAATTGAGAAAGTGAAGAGTGATCCTAACCCGAACTGATTGTAACATGTATAGCGAAGAATTCATTGCATACGAAAAGCCTGCCCATGCCCCCATGAAGAATTGAATCTGTAAGGGCTAATACCCTCTGTTATTAAATTTGTATTATATTACCATGTTTTTGAGAATGAGTTCCATACCAGATGTGCTTTCTGATGAATGATTTATTTGCCCATATCATTTATGAATTTGCTTGAACTCAATCAAATTCAATGTAACAACAATTTTAAGGCTAATATACTTTTAAAGAGCAAATAACATTTCAGAGATCCGGCATTCTGTCCATGACCTCGTGGAGAATTACTTTTGTGCCTTGGTAAGATGATTCTGTCTGTATCAGGTTTTTTCTTCTTGAAGCATCTTCAAGCTGTCAATGTTATCAGCAAAATTAATGATTAGCCAACAGAAAAAGCTGTAGAAATCCCAGGCTTATCAAGAACTCTTATGCAACAATAATTACCTCCTCAAAATTGTCGAACAATCTGATAGCCAAATTTGTGAGAGATTGCTTATCATTGACAGGAGCAGCAGAGATAACTTTGTCGAAATCGTAGTACATGAAGGTAGACTTAAGTCTCAAATACTTTCTAACATAGTTCAAAGTTTCTGGTCCTATCAAATCCTCCATTGCCAGAAGATCAAAAGCGTATTTCTTTATCCTGTACATGCTGCCCTGAACCCCTATATTTGCCATATACACTCCTTTCTTCAGAAAGGAACGGGTCCCTGTTTTCTCATTTGCAATCTCTGCATTACACAGACAACTACTTGATCTGCTAGCTACTGATAACTAACAACCAGTTTTAACCCAAGAGTAGATGAAGAAACTGTGCATAGAAAGCTTACTGTTTTCAACAGGAGGTGCGACGATTATGGGGAAATCGAGTTGCCAGAAGCCATTATCCTCAGCAATAGAGATTCCATTGCCAGAGTTTCCAATTAGAGACATAGAGGCAAGGCCTAGTGCTAATCTTCTTGTGGTCTGCAATGGATTTTCTTCATGGTTAACTTGTTTCTTGCCTAGGAATCCAATTATCTTTGCCCTTCTTTTGATTCTTTGCTTGATTGTAAGGCTTGGTATAGAATGCAGTGTCTCAGTGATGCCATTGAATTTCGCTATCTGAGCCATTGCAGGAAAGCTGAGTGAGTGTGGAAGAAATTCAGTGAGTAGATATGTTAGTTATATCCATTCAAGCAATTATTGCGTACTACTGACCACCAGAAGGATATCCGCATAAAGGGCATTTTCGACCTTTTCTTATGACTTGTACGGGATTTGAACTTTTGAGATTGTATCTTTGGATATTGTCCTGTAAGCAAATAAATGTAAGCCATTAAAAGATGCCCCTGTGGAAATCAAGCAGAGCTATTGAAGAATAAAATAAACTCAACAGAATAATGCAGTGGTGTTAATTATTTCACTATTAGCAACAGGATGGTGATAAGGATAGGCGTAGTAAAATATACCGCTAACTAGGAATTAGAAATTCACATCCACATCCACATCTCTCAAAATTAGGTAGTCTAATTTTGAACAAATCTTCTAATCTAAATACTTAAATCTATAAATTGAAGATTATCATGCACATATGTATTTAATATCAAAATTCTTAGACTCCCTAAATATTTGTATTTCCTTCAGAATCTCGGTACCCACTATTTGACTTAATAAGGTTTGATATTTGTATTTCCTTCAGAATCTCGGTACCCACTATTTGACTTAATAAGGTTTGAGCTAGGAAGTATATTGTCTAGTCCAATTCAGAGAACGGAAAATCTCCGATATTATCTTAGAAAGTCGGAGATTTATAAATTCAAATATTGCATTGTATTGGATAAGAAAAAAATCTCCGTATTATATTGTCTTGAAAATTCGAAGCAATACGGTATACTTTTTCGATTCTTTAGGTACTAAACAATACATTACAAAATAATTCAATACTCGGATATTTTGAACTAAATTAGTACCTAAAATCTAAACATATTCAATTGAATTGATAGTCAATGATATAATAAAAAACCTGCAATCATCACATAAAAATTAACCTAATAAACTATCAATCTTTGAAGAATATATAATTATATAATATTTTTTTAATATGAGTTTATTGTTTCGGTTCATTGGTTTCCGGTTTGATTGACCGATTTATTCTGAATTTATAATTATAAAGTATATAATTATACAAGTTTATTGAGTATATCAATTATATATATTATTTATCAGTAAAATTTAGACTACTATATAAGTTTAATTAATGTAATATAATTATTTTGATAAAAAATAATATAATATATATAGTAAGATATGAATATAGTAATATTTAAATTTAAATTATTATATATATAAACTTATAAATATATAACTATAAAGTATAAGTATATAAATTTGTGATTATAATATATATATATATATTTTGTTTTCATAAATTATAAAGTATATAAATATATATAAATTTATTAGGTATACAGCTATGTGTATTTTATTTACTAATATAATTTAGACTACTATATAAGTTTAATATAATACAATTATTTTGATAAAAAATCATATAATATATATAGTAAGATATGCATATAATAATATTTAAAATTTAAAATATTATGTATATAAACTCATAAGTATAAGTATACATTTATAATTATATAATTATAAAGTATAAATATATAAATTTGTGACTATTTAATTTTAAAGTATATATATATGACTATAATGTCTTCATTAATTATAAACTATATAAATTTATAAGTTTATTAAGTACATCAATTATATATGTTTTATTTAAAAATATAATATAGAGTAGTATTAAGTTTAAAATAATACTATTATTTTAACAAAAAATCATGTAATATAATTAGAACAAATAATAATTTAGATTAATGTATCATGTAATTAGATTGCACTTAGTACAAATTTGTTAACTTTAGAAATAATTACACTTAAATTGATTTATCAATAATTAATATAACTGATATTTATTATATAATACAATTAAAATAAATTATAAATGCTAAAAAATGTAACTAATGATAAAAAAGTTATAGTAAAAAAATTAAAACTTGTAATATATGACAAATATATGTTTTATAGAATTGATGAAGAGAGACACCATTGTGCACCATGACTGACACCATATTACAAATATCTTTTATTTGTATAATTTTTTTATTAAAATGTCGGAGTCAAAAATCATAACAGTATCAGATTATCCAAATTAGGTTGATATAAAGGTAACATTGACACCAAATGCTTGAGCCCAAATATTATTAAAAAATAATTAAAAAAAATGTCTCGATTACAAAAAAAATTTATGAAAAACGGTAGCACTTAATGCCACTCGTATCACTACAGATCAAAGCTAAACAAAAATCCGGGTCACAAGTCCGCCATCTATCAACCCTAGAATTTGCAACAAATTTAGCAAATTTGTCTTGTCATTTACCCAAATTAATTACAATTTTGGAATAATTTTTGAAAAATTTCTAAATTTGTAGTAATTTTAACAATAATTTATAATTTGTAGTGATTTGACTCATGCGCGCCACTTCAAGTGGCGAGTGGTAATCTGTGTGGCATAGGTGCGCCATTTCACCAAGGTACCTATGTCAATTGCTTGCATGCATGCATAATTTGTTAATTATTTTTTAGAAAAATGACGATACAATTTATAAATTAAAGTTTGATAAATTATATTTAGTAATAGTTAATGAAAATTAAGTAAATAAATTAAATTAAATTAATAAATTATAAATTAAAGCATTTAGAATTTAATGATATATTAAGTAAAATTTAGGAAATAATAATTTATAAAAATTTTGACGAATTAAAAATGTAGAGAAAATTTATAAAATTTATAAAAGTTGTCCTAAGTAATTATAGCAAGTTTTTTTTCACTCATTTGCTATAAAAGTTGACCCGCATTATTATTATTATTATTATTATTATTATTATTATTATTATTATGCATGACCATTAATTGTTAATTAAATTTATTAATTAAATTTTGGTTAATTATTTTTTAGAAAAATAAAGACACAATTTATAAATTAGAGGTCGATAAATTAAATTTGTTATCTAATAAATCAATTAAATTTCACATAAAACATGTAGAATTTAATTATATATTAAGTAAAACGTAGGAAATAAAAATTTATAAAATTTTTTAGTGATAAAAAATATACAAATAAATTGTGAAAGAAAAAAAAAATAATGTACAAATATAAAAATCTATTCAAGTTCCACAACGCCAATTTCTTCAAATTTGTGATCAAAGTTCTCTTTGTCGTCTAGCATCAATTATTCGAGCACTCATATCTATCAAGCTAAAGTTCTGTGTCTGATCACCACCACCATCATTGTCGTTGTCGTCGTTATCATCAGAAGCAGTATCTCCTGGAAAATAATGTGTCTATATAAGAACAGAGTTTGTATGTGTGGGTCGAAAAGTGAACGAACCCACAAAATCTATCGGTGTTTAAGGCATTTAAGTATATATGAACTAGGAATGTTGTGATTGATGTATTCATAGATTGTATGTAGAGGCAACATATGGTGTAAATTGGCCAGAAGAGTAGAAGCCTGGTGTTGAGAACGTGTCCAGAATGTATATATTGTCCACAAGATGCAGATAGCCCATGATCTGTAGAAGAAAATGAATAGTGCAGATAAAAATAAATAGGTTGAGGCACACGTTGACAAGATGCAGATGAAGGGACGGGTACATCCCTTTGTTATTGTCAACGACGACGTGATGATTATTCAGTTGAAGCACATACACGTTGCAAGTCTTTCGAAAATGAGGTAGGAGCAGGTACAGATTGAGGTGGCATTGAAACCCTACATTTGTCTTCACGTAGTGCCACTAATGAACTGATGGCGATCTGTTATGGGGGATATCTAGAGTTTGGTAATGAAATGTGCTTAAGTGTATTAGCCTATAGTTAATATAAAAGTTAATCAGACTTATGTCATATAATGTGATTAAGAAACATTTATAAAAAATAATTATAATTTGTGGAAAAATAAGAATATGTATTCATATTGATGCACCAATAGCAGTACCTTGATGAGAAATCCATCTCTTTGTAATTTGTTGATATCATTCCATGTATTATGAATGGTAATGGAGTGGACCATCTGATGGTACGCCTGTAACTATATGTTCAGCTCTATTATTCCATAATTGAATCCATATCGAATGTTCTTCAACCTAATTTGTACTAGTGTTGCTCTGTAGAACTATTGAGTGAAGCTGTTTAGTCTACTGTGGCGGGCAAGAGATTGGCTGTTGTAAGCCAAACTATTTGAGAACTCGATTAGGCTAGTGCCACTCTACTATATGCATGTATATTAAAGACACCATTGTCCTTCATATATTGCAACCTTTCAAGTAATTGACGAGTAAAGATTGAATAATATATGTAGTATATGGTTCCCATATAATTTATTCAGTAAAATATAAGATGTTCACTATCAATTGTTATAAAAAAATTAAAAAATTATTTAGGAGCAATATAACATACCTCATCGGAGCGACATATATTAAGTCTATATCGGATTTGGGCTAGCTCATGTGAAGGTGTGTCATGTACTATCCACTGACCGATCCATCTAAATTATTTATATATAACGAAATAAATAATTTTTAGTTGTTGTGATTTTTAATTAATAATTCTAATAATACATTGAATAATATTAATAATTAGGAAGTCATATACCTTCGACCTAATAGTTTATCTTTCGGTATTTCATTAACTCATTGTTGGAGCAAAAAATGGAAATATCTCTTATGCCCAAAGCTGTAAAATAAATAATACATTAGCAATTGGGGATATAGGAGGAAATTTGCATGTCATGCACAATTTTTGATATCAGAAGCTTAATATGGCAGCTCCCCAACTATACTAGTTGATGGTTGCAAAGTCCTCCTAAAATGGAAGATATATCAAAGACATATGTCCAGTGCCTTTGCCACATAATAATGATCCACTGATGATATATATAATATGTGTAAGAGTATGAGATATAATAGTGTTTATATCAACTCCATGAGGTAATATTGTAAATTGATTTTCCAGTCATCCTAATTTTATTTAAGAACCTCTAATTGCATCTGATGGAGGTCTAATTCCTAGTAAACGTTTACATAGAGATGTTTGTCCACTAACTAGAAGACCATCAATAGGTAAACCAGTCAGAATAGCTATATCATGAAGTGTAATTATGCATTCTCCTTCAGACATATGAAATGTATGTCTTTTGTCTCTATCTTTCAACTAGTACAGTAATTAGATGTCAATCAAGTTAAAAAAATTATATCTGTTCTAATCCTAAAATCCGGTATGCCTCAGTAGTTGTTTAATTCGGTCATCTAACTGAGCATCATTACCTATTGCATGTGTAGCTCAACTATTACGTCTGCAATGGAGCACCTCATTTTCTATCTGAAAAAATTATGCATATGATATGTGTCATTATACGCTTTATGATATCATAAATGATGTTTGAATGAAATTATTGCTATTTTTATTATCTCATTATTCCAAATTACTTGATATCTGTGTTGAGGTTGTAAATATAACAACGAACTATCGTATGGTTCGGGATGCATATAATCTTGTGGGTGAGATGTCATACCTGCATGGGACCGAATAATATAAGATAAACATACTATATATTAATAATAATAAAATTTTTGAAGCAATCATACATTTAATAATATAATTATACATTTAATGAAGTAATAATTAATTACTAATATAATTACATTCAAAATTAATTACAAAATTTTTAGGCCACAAGTACATGGTAAAAATATATTTTAAATCTAATTTCTGAGACATGTTCTTGCATTATGACCCGTCTGACCATATTTACCACAAAAGGACACATGTTGATCTTCCTGTGTTTTCCAGTCTATCTCATTTTTTCTCCGAGATGCTTTTAGTCTTCCTTTTTTACGCTTCCATCTAGAATTTGGAACAACATGTAGTTCATTTGATGATGGCTAATAATCTTTGTGACCGAGGGGTTCAAAAGGGGTTGATCATACTTTTATTGTCTCTAACATTATATAAAATGACGAAATATAAGAAATGTAATTTATCCGATATTTCATACAAGCTGCAATGACATGAGAACATAGGATCTTGTTTTGTTGAAATTTTTCACATATACATATTTATTATGCTAATTTGACTGTGACAATCTTTTCTCATTTCATTGTTATATGCTGTTTTAATCACAAACACACTATTTTCTCTGTCATATGATTTGACTTGATGACCATGAGTTTTTTGCACTCGATACTTCAATATCTCTCTACATTTAGGAGTGAATTGATAATTACTAGTAAGTTCTTGTGAATATCTAATATAATGTTCATCAAACAAGTCAACAAACTTATCAAATAGTATATGCATCATTGTGGTGATAGGTACAAACCTAGTTTTTTTCAACATTGCATTAGTAGATTCAGAATAATTTGTGGTCATCACACCATGACAATATCCGGCATCATATACTAATGCCCATTTGTATCGAGAGATAACCAAGCAAATGATTTAGGGTCACTCACTTCAATTTTCTTCATCAACTTCTTGAATTTTTGCTTTTGATGCAAGTTGCCTATGAATGACAAATTAATTTTTTTAGTCTTTAAAATATTTGGATATCACAATATTAGTTCTTAATGATAAAAATCATTTATGCATTAGATACATACCGGCTTTCTTAACCAATTTTTTCATACTCTAATTTTTAAATTTAGTATTGTAGTTACTGGCAATATGGCGCATGCAATATCTGTGAGCATTTTGACACCATAAATTCTGACTTATTGCATGCTTGATTCCTATGTGATTATCAGAAATAATACACACATCATTAAGGCCATTGTAAATAATGTAGCGTAATATATTCATAAAATATTCTCAATTCTCTTTGTTTTTCTTTTCGATAAGAGCAAATGCAACCAGTAATATTTTGTTATTACCATCTACAGCTTGAGCCATTAGGAGAACACCTTTATACTTTCCATATAAAAATGTTCCATCAATATATATAATTGATTTGCAATATTTGAAACCTTCAATGCATGACTTATATGTCCAAAACATTCATTTAAATCTACGAACATTTTCAACAAAATGACTATTGACCATGTGTGCCTCACCTTCTACATTCCAAAAAGAACATTTATTTTTAATGCATGCATTATGAAGAAAGTCACATAGGTGAAAATAGAAATCATCCTAATCTCAAAACAATTGTCCAATAGTTCTCTATTTTGCATACCAAACTTTTTTGTATGAGGGAGTTATATTAAATCTGTCTCTTATATCCTCAATGAGTGCCTTCACCATGATATCATGTTGCTCCCACAAAATGCTCTTAATATATCCTGATATCAACTTTGAGTCAAAATTCTTATGGTCCTGTAATTCTCTAGGAGCACTACAAGTGTGTGGACTATTATATCGAGTTATCTCCCAAAACTAGTTTTTTTCTTAAGCGTATAGCATAATTTCTTATTACAGCCTTCACCAATATTGCAAACAATAGTGATTATATTTAGCCTTGTTTTAGAACTTTTAAATTGTCGTTTCACTCTCATTGAGTACACTTTGGCTGATGTCTTAATATCATCCCTTGAATCAAAAAATATTCCTATGCAAAACTCTTTTGACGAATCTCAAATTATGCCTTCTTCTGGTACATTTATATTCATTTCCATCTCTTCAATGTCGCGACTATTCAAGTGTGTCCAATGATTTCTATCAACTATATATTCAGATCTATGTCCACTTTCAATCAATTAATCATATTCATTTTTCTCTTCATTTTCATTTTCATCCTCATCATAATAGTTTTCCTCATCATCTTTATCAATATTGTCCTCCTCATTTTCATTGTCATCGATATCATTGTCCTCCTCTTCATCATAATAATCCTCAGAGTTATCCATATTCATATCATCTTCATGTTGACTTAACCCACCCATTTTAAAAAAATGTTGGATTTGAAGATTCATATCCTCTATCATTATGTTGTTCAATAGACTTATCATATGAGTAATTAACAAAAAATTCAATAAATTGCAAGCCGAAAAATTGGCTAACAATTTGATATATCAATGTAACTTCATTTTCACCGCATATTTGTATAAGTAAAAAAAAAAAATATATATTTTCACTTGGTTACACAAGAGCTCTATATAAAATCTTATTGATAACTACGTTCCTATTAATTTCTAAAGTTGTTTTGATCTTATATAACAAAACTTACACAGATAATTTTTCATCCAGAGAAACAGTTTTTGTATATCCATTTACAAAAATAGAGCCAACTTGAGTTTCATTTATCTCGTCACCCCAATAAATGGTCATAAACAGTATTAAAAGTATTACACTGCATTTTCATTGTTCAAATAATAATAATAATAATATCAATATCAATTACACACATGTCCTCGTCATTACTATTTGTTTTATTATTTGTTATATTTAATATTTAGCCTATAAATTTCAATTAATTAATTAGAAATAATTTTTCTTGAAGATTTGTAATGCAAATATGTAAATTTTCTAAATAAATCAATTAATTGTATAATGTGTATTAGTTGTTACTTTCTTGACTTATCCAACAATATACTTATTGTTGTTCATTATATATGAACTATGAAATTAAAATTTTTTATTATTAATGAATATTCATTACACTATTAAATTTTTTCTTATTGTTGTACTGCTTAAGATATTTAATGAATATTCATTACACAATTATTATTATTATTATTATTTTTAATAATTTCTATTTTTACTGCTATTAATAAAAATTTACACACAAAAATTTTACAATATTATCTACTAATACTACGTCGCTTTTATTCATAATTTTACAATATCATTTATATACATAAATTAAATAACTACTACAACTATTTGTACATGGCATATTATTATTATTATTAAATTTATTTTATTCAAACTAAATAAAATAACTAAAATATATTACATTATTAAATAACAAAAAATAATAAAATCATGTCAATTAAAAATATGCAATTAATATTACTAACTTTTACTGTTAAAATCATTTTATATTTCAAATACTTCTCCAACAATTA
>CATIWF010121955.1:0-45173 GCA_949630135.1 Balakata baccata
AAAGATAGTTACATTAACTATATGGCATGATCATGGACATACTAAAGTCAATCTCTTGAGCCAAAAAGAGATTGACTAGGTCTTACCTAGGTATATGCATGAATTACAACCCAAAAATAGAAATCAAATTCCTATTTCTAAATCTTCTTATTTATGGCACCATATCCTTTGCTTTTTGCTACACTCAACCCAATTCTGCCCAATCTAATCCAGCTCAGCCTAGTTCTTCTCAGGCCCAAAAGCCTCGGCTCAATGCAGATGGTTATCTCGATGAATAAGATTTTCCACCTGGCTTTGATGATAACGTTCCTTTTGTAGATTCCCCTCTGGCCCTCGAGGATTTGAATATGTACTCTCCATAGTACAAAGCAGATGCCCACTTTATCTTGTCGGCCATCAGATTGAATAAGTGACTACACAGTGTGCAATATACCTTCTCATTTCATTTGAAAAGTCAGGATGTAAAAACATTAAGCTTTGAATACTAAGTAAGATGTTTGCTTAAACACCTCTTCTTCTCTTCTCATTCTCTGTGTTTATGCTCAGTTTACTGATCGATCAATGTTAATCCAATATAAGTTGGAGTTTTGAAGACACAAAAGATGTCTAGTAATGCTGATTAATGAAGTGTTCATGATAGCTCCTGAGTGTTGAGCTTATGAACTTACAGTTGAAAGGTATTACGAAACATCTGAGAGGACCTTGAAGCTTCCACCCCCTTATTGGTATAGAGGTTCTCTCCGTGAATGAATCCCACATTGGACGCCACTGCACTGACCAGTCTGCTTATAAGGGTCTGAGGTCTCTCCCCCCCAACAGCTAGCTTTTGGGGTAGACTCTAGGCCTCGGCCCTATGGGCCCTCAATATGGTATCTTGGGCCAAGTGTGGCTGTGGCTTGTATTCTGGGCGCTTACAGGTAGATTTCCAAAGAGCATCATTGTCATGAGACAAAAGATCTTTAACCACTTTGCTGAGAGCATCTTCTGAGGTAGGGATACAAAGATCCATAGCATGATTCTGTACCTGGTAGATCATCTGATAGTGGAGAGTAGCTATGTCAGTTGTAGCTACGTTATGAACTCCAGAAATCTGTACCTGAACCTTCAAAGTATGAAAAGTATGAGGATCTCTCAACCTGATTTGAAGTTGGGATAGAAGGTGCATAGGATAGTGCCAGCATTCAGGTTGTTTGGATAGTACCAATAACAACATGTTGGTATTCCAGAAACCTTGTATCAAGAAGTGCTATTCTGGCCACAACGGGAAGGCCTTTACGTCCATGATATGTGAGAGCAAGACGAATTGCTGTAAAATGGATGTGAGTAAAACCATTCCTTTGCCACTGAGCAGGCAATTCAGTAGGAATTTCTAGAGTGATGAACTGTTCTTCTCCGGTACCCTTGATAGGACAATTGTCAAAGGAAGAAGACTAGACATATTCACGAACTGAGGAAGGCTTTTGTCTAATTAAAGACTTAATGGTTGTGGTGAAGGAAGACTTGTGTTTTGGAAAGTATGGTAAAGATTAAGAAAGGGAAGATCGGATTCTTGAACTTTTTGATCATCTGGGATGAAGGAAAGCTCATAGAGATGAGAAAGTTTAGAAGAAGAAGAAGGTTGCAAGGAAAGAGATGAAATAGACATGGATGAGTCTGAACGAGTTAACTTTGAATCGGTCGTAATGATGTTGCATACTTCTCTTCTGCATAGACTGCGTTATGAACAGCTTACTCTAGGCTCTGATACCAATAAGGGGGTGGAAGCTTCAAGGTCCTCTTAGATGTTTCGTAATACCTTTCAACTGTAAGTTCATAAGCTCAACACTCAGGAGCTATCATGAACACTTCGTTAATCAGCATTACTAGATATCTTTTGATTCTTCAAAACTCCAACTTATATTGGATTAACATTGATCGATCAGTAAATTGAGCATAAACACAGAGAATGAGAAGAGAAGAAGAGGTGTTTAAGCAAACATCTTACTTAGTATTCAAAGCTTAATGTTTTTACATCCTGACTTCTCAAATGAAATGAGAAGGTATATATAGACTAAGGGCAGATGACACATACGTCATTGCTTACACAATATATTCCTAAATAGGAAAAGTACACAGTTACACACAGTAACATGATAAAAAGGAAAGCGCACTAACACGCATAATTATACAAATAGTACACACTATTGCACACTGTGTAGTCACTTATTCAATCTGATGGCCGACAAGAGGAAGTGGGCATCTGCTTTGTACTATGGAGAGTACATATTCAAATCCTCGAGGGCCAGAGGGGAATCTGCAGAAGGAACGTCATCATCAAAGCTAGGTGGAAAATCATATTCATCAAGATAACCATCTGCATTGAGCCGAGGTTTTTGGGGCTGAGAATAACTGGGCTGAGCTGGATTAGATTGGGCCGAACTGGGCTGAGTGTAATGGTAAGGTTCCATAACATCTCTATCTTCACGGTCTTTATCATATGGGAAGTAGCTTGGAAAACCATGATGACATTGGCGAAGTTGTTCTTGAAAGGAATTGTCTTGGGCCTAGGCCTGTGAAGGAGGCTGAGTGACTTCTTCAGGGTCTTGAGAGTCTGGATCAAGATCCATAGGTTCATCTTCTCTGCGAAGACGAGGCTTGAGAGTTGGAGGCCATGGGTCCATTCTGATTCTGCGAGAAATATCAGGACCAAGTGACATGGAACTTGGTGGAGGAAAATTACCAAAGTTGTTGAGACGACATAGCTCTTGATTCAGAGAGAGTCTGATGGAATCAATCTGAGTTGGTTCTGGATGAGAAACAACTTTCCAGAGTTGTAAATGTCCAACAGCAACTGTAGTCCGAGTACCAAGGATATGAGTGTAAGGACTTGTGTACAGCCCAGACATCGCCTCTCATCAAGAAACTATCCAGAAGTTTATGGAAATCACTCAGGCCCATGGTGTTATGCTCAGCCCATCAAAAATGCAATTGGCCCAGCCCACAATTGATTTTTTGGGTATGCAGTTTCAGAATGGCCAATACAAACCACAGCCTCACTTGGACCAAGAACTTTTAAAGTTTCCTAATACTAATCTTACAGTAAAGCAGCTTCAGCAGTTTCTCGATATTGCAAACTATATCCGACAGTTTATAGTGCATTACAGTAAGTTGACTAAGCCTCTGTATCAACTTTTGAAAAAGCATCCACCTCCGTGGTCGACAGTTCACACCAAATCAATACAAGCACTAAAGTCTGTGACTCAGACTCTTCCCCATTTGCAGATTCCTTCCACTAGAAAAAGAATTTTGCAGACAGATGCATCAGATGAACATTGGGGAGCAGTTCTTTTTAAACAGATTGAAGATAAGAAAGACATCTGTGGATATGCTAGTGGACACTTTAAAGAAAGTGAACTTCACTATCACTCGACATTAAAGGAAATCTTAGCTATAAAGTATGCCATCAAGAAGTTTGAATTCCATCTGATTGGTCATCACTTTCTCGTGGTTATAGACTATTCTTCCTTTCCACGTATGCTAACCTTCAGACAGAAAACTATTCCACATCCTCAGCTTCTTCGTTGGAAAGAATGGTTCAGTAAGTACAGTTTTGAAGTTCAACATATAAAAGGAGATAAGAACCTCATCCCTGACTTCTTATCCAGACCAAAGCAAGCCTCTCTCATCACTCCTTCAATTGATATCCCTTTCATCTTCATGGCATCTACCAGTACAGACACTGCAGCTTCTTCAAGCTCAACTCCTCCAGCTCACACTTTCAGACTTTCCTCCATCCTGTCCCAGAGGTCCAGACCTCCGTCCAATTCGAAGTTTCGCTCAGAACATGCTGTTTACATACCTTGCTATGTTTCAGAATTCTCTTGGTCTTCCCAGAGAAATGATATACTTTCCGGCAGAACAACCTTAGGTAATTGTCTACCAAATGGGTACTAAGCCCATGCTCCTTGAACAATTATAGTATCTATGGTGTCAGTCTACACTATACTATCATGCAGTTCAGTTCTAGCTCATCCCGTTCCTACCCTTCCTATGCAACAGAGACAACCTACAGTCTCCTCAGATCAAGTTTCTTACTTGGTTTCAACCTTTTTCTTACTGGAAACGCCTGTTCGCAGATCTCATCAATGACCATCCATTTCAACCAACACAGGACATCACTGCCATTGTTATCTTCCATCGTCCATATACTCACGTTCTTGGTACTCAGACATTAGTTGCAGTTGGACATCTACAACTATGGAAAGTTGTTTCTCATCTAGTCCCAACTCAGATTGATTCCATCAGACTATCCTTGAATCAAGAACTTTGTCGTCTCAATAATTTTGGAAACTTTCCTCCTCCAAGTTTCACTTCTATTGGCCCTGACATTACTCAAAGGATCAGAATGGTTCCTTGGCCCCCAACTCTTAAGCCTCATCTCAGTCTAGAAGATGAACCTATGGATTTGGATCAAGATTCTCAAGACCCAAATGATGATGTTACTTAGCCTCCTTCACAGGCCCAGGCCCAAGCAAACTCCTTTCAAGACAACTATCAGCGTCTTCCTCTTAGCTTTCCAAGCTATTTCTCTGATCTCAACAGAGAAGATAGAGATGTTATGGAGCCTCACTTCTTTACACAAGCTCGGCCCAGTTCAACTCAGCCTAGTTCGGCCCAATCCACTCTCCTTTAGTACAATCCAGCAAACGAACCACCAGATCTTAATAGCTGGCCCCAGCCAGATTCCCTTGAGGCCCTTGAGGATTTGAATATGTACTCTCCATAGTACAAAGCAGATGCCCACTTTCTCTTGTCGGCCATCTTAGTCTTATTAGTTTGAATAAGTGACTACACAGTGTGCAATAGTTCTTACTATTTGTGTAATTAAGTGTGTTAGTGCACTTTCAGTGCGCCTTCTTTTTTATCATCTTATTGTGTACTTTTCCTATTTAAGCATCTTTGATGTAAGCAATGACGCATGTGTCATTCGCCCTTAGCCTATATATACCTTATCATTCAGATTGAGAAGGCAGGATGTAAAAAACATTAAGCTTTGAATACTAAGTATGATGTTTGCTTAAACACCTCTTCTTCTCTTCTCATTCTCTGTGTGTATTTTCAGTTTACTAAGCGATCAATGTTAATCCAATAATAAGTTGAAGTTTTGAAGAATCAAAGGATGTTAGCAGTGCTGATTAACGAAGTGTTCGTGATGGCTCCTGAGTGTTGAGCTTATGAACTTACAGTTGAAAGGCATTGTGAAGCATCCGTAGAGGACCTTGAAGCTTCCACCCCTATATTCAAATGGACATGACCATTGAAGATCATATAGGTTCTAGTCATTGGAGCCCTCAGCCAACCAGAAGATGCCACATGTCAAAATATGTCATTTTTTGACTGGGAAACCCATATTTCTGACTGGAAAGCCCTCTCTGCATGCTACATTTAATGCACTTGTAAGAGAATGTTAGAAAGAGTTATGACACCCATTTGTAACTGTTAATTGGTGGGTATTCAGTACAAATACCCTACCAAAAGGCCATTTGAGATATCCAACCACTTTACAAGTGCCAAACTCTTGCAAATTTATTTCTTAACTTCTCTCATCGATTATTTTGTAAAGGTTTAAATGTTAGCCTAAAATACTTGGGATTGTCTTATAATTGGGATGTGTGTGAGCTAAAATTACAAGGAATTGGTTATTATGTGAGCCATTAAAACACAAGGAAAATTTGGGTTGAGTGTTAGCCTTGATTGAAAACACCTAGTTGGGAGTGAGATAATTAAAACTCCATTGGAATTTAAGAATTAGATTAGTGAATACCCAATTGCGATTGGGGAGAGGAGTAGGGTTAGTTAACACCCGAACCACTATAAAAATTCGTGTCTCCATCTCTTCTACCTTTATCCTCCTTGTGTGTACAATAATTTTTATTTTCCTACCAATTCATCCCCCCCACCCTTCTTGGTGATTGTTTGAACAATGATTGGCCCATTGCAAGGTCTAGAATCAAGCTTCTCTAGCTCTAGCAAATATCTACAATGGCCCAAGAAGGATTCCAAAGCTGCAAACCTTACTTTGATGGGTCGAACTATGCCTATTGGAAGTTTAGAATGGAGGCATACTTGGATAGTGAAGGAATTGATGTATGGGATAATATCCGCAAGGAATGGACAACACTAATAAGGAAGAATGTTGAAGGAGAAGATGAAGCTTTTCTAAGAGATGAGCAAGAGATGAGTGGACTAAACCATATAAAAGGGCAAATGGCAAGAACAAGAAGGCTCTGGCTATGCTAGCAAGCTCTCTCTCTCTCTTAAAAAGTGTGAGAGAGTTCAATATTGTCCAACTGCCTATAGTATGCGGAGGACTTTAGAGAATTACCATGAAGGCACAAAGCAAGTTCATTCAAGAAAGATTCAACTCCTCATGAACGAATATGAACTTTTCAAGATGAAGCCTGATGAGACCATCACTGACTTGATCAACTGCTTACTCTCTATCATCAATAATATGAAGAAATATGGAAGACATACAAGCCTTAAGGATGTAAATAACAAGATCTTGAGAAGTATTCCAATGAAGGAATAATTTTCAAGGGGGATGGGTATAGAAGAAGCTAATGAGGATTTAAGCATATTAGGGAAACTTATAACATATGAGATGGCTCTTATTAGGGAAAAGGAGCTTGAAGGAGAAAGGGAGAAGAAGAAGCCCCTTGAACTCAAGGCAAGCACTACTGCCTTAAAGGTTCAAGACTTGGACCTCATTAATGATGATGGGGCAAGTGAAGAAGAGGATAAGGAGATAGCCATGCTATCTAGAAGAGTCAAGAGAATGATAGTTAACAAATATAGGACTATCAGGAACTACAAGCAAAGGGCCTCAAAGTTCAAAGGCTCCTCATCCAACTTCAATAAGAATAAGGAGGAGATGAAGTGCTATGAATGTGGTAAGAATGGCCACATCAAATCCGAATGTCCAAGCCTCAAGAAGTATAAGGGTAAGTTTCACAAGAATGGAGGAAACAAAGGCCATAAAGCTATATGAGATGATCCTACATCAAGTTATGATGAGGGGAGCCAAGAAGATGTAGACAACTTGTGCTTCATGGCTTTGGAAGATAACTCTAAAGAGGTAACTTCTACTTCTTCATCTTTTACTTTAAATGCTTGTAATGATGATGATTATGTCATGAGTCTAGAACTAGAGAGATATAAAACGAAAGTTGATTTCCATAAGAAAAATAGCTCCAAACTTAAGATGACATATCCAACCTTCAAAAGGATGTGGAAGAGCTAAAAGCTTCTAATGCTTCTCTTAAGAAGTATATAGATGAGTTTTCATTTAAACCCTCAACCAATTCTTTACTTAAAGAAAACAATACTTTGAAAAATGAGGTTGAAGAGTTGAGACACTCTATTTCTAAATTTCACAAAGGGAAGGAAATTTTGGATACCCTTATTGTATCTCAAAGACCTCCCTTAGTAAGATATTGCTTAGGCTTTAATGGAGCATCATCTTCATCAACACCGAGAACTACTTTTGTAAAAGTTTCTACACCACAAACCTCTTCAATTGAGGTGGTTGCCTTAAAGGCAAAGAACAAATCACACACCAAAGCCCCTACTTAAAGGAGAAGTAGCAAAAGCTCACTTGGCTCAAGAGGGAAACCTCAAAAGTCCAACCATGCCTTCTTATATAAGAGATATGCACCTAGGAAAGCACACACTACATATGGATGTATTTATTGTTGCACTTCTTCTTATACCTCAAACAAGAAGGTTATGAGGCCAAAACCCCAAGTGAAGTGGTAAGAGTCTTTTATGGCTAAACAATGCTAATATTGCATGGAGTTTGGGCACATTAACATTCATTGTTTAATAAGGAAATCTAATTGGGATTCTCCTAGAACTAACCTCCAAGGACTTAAGTTTGTTTGGGTACCTAAAAGCCAAACTTGAACTTATGTTTTATAGGAATGCCTTAATTCCATAAGCAATGAAAATATGTGGCTATTGGATGCTCAGGGCATATGATAAAAAACAAAAGCCTCTTCACTAGTCTCAAACGTGTGGATAGAGGTAAGGTCACCTTTGGGAAAAATGATAAGGCTAAGGTAATTGGCATTGGTTCCATAGGACTTAATGGTATTTCAATCATAGATGATGTAATGTTTGTTGATGGTTTAAAGCATAACCTCTTAAGTGTGAGTCAATTATGTCATAAGGGAAACAAAGTCACCTTTAGCTCCAATGAATATTTAGTGATCTCTATAAATGGTTAAGAGATATTCAAAGGAGAGAGAGATGTGGTCAAGAGATATTCAAAGGAGAGAGATGACAATACTTACATAATTGACTTACACAAGTTAACTAATGTTTCCTCTAGTTGTCTTATGTCTATTAGAGATGGCATAGAAGACATGGGCATGCAAGTATGTAATTAATTCAAAGCCTTAGCAAGGATGAACTAGTAGATGGGCTCCTAAAGGTTAAATATTTGAAGGATAAGACTTGTGAGCTATGTCAAAGAGAAAACCAACACAAATCATCATTCAAGCATAAAAACATTGTAAGTACCTCTAGACCTTTACAATTATTGCATCTTGATTTATTTGGACCTAGTAGAGTTGCTAGCTTATGAGGAAAACATTATACATTTGTTATTATTGATGATTACTTTAGGTTTACTTGGGTAATTTTCTTAGCTCATAAAAGCAACACTTTTAAAAACTTTAAGCACTTTTCCAAGAGAGTCCAAAATGAAAAAAGATATTGTATCTCTAAAATTAGAAGTGATCATGACAAAGAGTTTGAAATGATATTTTTGAAAACTATAGTTTAGAAAATAATATTTCTCATGATTTTTCCATACCAAGAACTCCTTAACAAAATGTGGCAGTTGAAAGGAAAAATCAAATATTGGTAGAAATGGTTAGAACAATGCTTAATGAGTATGGTTTACCAACCTACTTTTAGGCGGAAACTACTAATATTGCATGTTATATTTCAAATCGTGTTTTCAAAAGACCCATTTTAAATAAAACCTCTTATGAGCTTTGGAATGGAAGAAAACCCAATAACTCATATCTTAGAGAATTTTGTTGCAAATGTTTCATATTAAATACTAAGGACAACCTTGGAAAATTTGCCTCAAAATCTGATTAGGGCATATTTCTTGGTTTCTCCACCTCTAACAAAGCTTATAAGATCTTCAATAAAAGAACTTTAGTAGTAGAAGAGTCTATGTATGTTAATTTTGATGAATCTTATAGACTTGATCTTGGGAAAGGTATTCCTTTAGATGATGTTGTAGGTTCCATAGAGAATCTCAATCTTGATTAAGTGGAATAAGGGGAATCAATAAAGAAGATTGATCTTGATGAGGAACAACATCAAGAGGAAGAGTAATCCCAAGCTTAAGAGTAAAAAACCAATGAGCTACCAAGGGAGTGGAGGCTTGCAAGAAACCACCCAAAAGAGCAAATCATTGGTGATCCTTCAAAAGGTGTAAGTACTTGTTCTAAGCTTATTGATTCTAATCTTGCTTTTGTATCTCAAATTGAACCAAAGTCAATTAATGAAGCTTTGGATGATGAGAGTTGGGTGATTGCTATGTAAGATGAACTCAATCAACTTGAGAGGAATAAGGTTTGGACATTGGTTCCAAGACCTAAGACTACCCAATTATTGGTAGTAAGTGGGTCTATAGGAACAAACTAGATAAGGATGGTAACATTACAAGAAACAAGACTAGATTGGTTGCCATAGGCTATAACCAAGAGGAAGGCATTGATTATGATCAAACCTTTGCCCCCAGAGCAAGATTAGAAGCAATTTGTATATTATTAGCATATGCATACCATATGAATTTCAAGCTTTTTCAAATGGATGTGAAAAATGCTTTCTTAAATGGTTTTATATCGAAGGAAGTCTATGTTGAGCAACTCATGATTTTGAAGACCATGATTTTCCAAACCATGTCTATAAGCTCACTAAGGCATTATATGGTTTAAAATAAGCCCTTAGAGCTTGGAATGAAAGACTTAGTGCATTTCTTATAGATAATGGATTTTCAAAAGGGCATGTTGATACAACTCTCTTTATTAAAAAACATAAGCATGACACTCTCATTATTCAAATTTATGTTGATGACATTATCTTGGATCTACTAATGAAAATCTTTGCCAAGAGTTTGCTAAGTGTATGACTAGGGAATTTGAAATGAGCATGATGAGTGAGCTCAAATTCTTCCTTGGACTTAAAATTAAGCAAAGCAAAGATGGCATCTTTATTAACCAATCTAAGTACACTAAGGAGTTGATCAAAAAATTTGGGATGGATGAATGCAAGAATGCCAAGCCTCTAATGGGTACATCGACTAAATTAGACAAGGATGAAAAGGATAAGGTTATTGATGAAAAGCTTTATAGAAGTATGACCAGCTCACTTCTTTATTTAACCACCTCTAAACCCGACATTATGTATAGTGTATGCTTGTGTGCTAGATTTCAATTATGTCCTAAGGAATCACATTTGAATGCAGTAAAAAGGATTTTGAAATATCTTTATGGCACTATGCATTTAGGCTTATGGTATCCTAGGAATACATCATTTCATATCATTAGTTTTTTGGATATCGACTATGCCTATAGTCTTTTGGATAGAAAAAGCACATCCGGAACTTGTCACTTTATTAGCAAATGTTTAGTTTCTTAGCATAGCAAGAAACAAGTTTCGGTTGCCTTATCCACCGTTGAAGAGGAATATATGGCGGCGGGTTGTTGTTGTACTTAAGTTCTTTAGATAAAACAAAAACTCAAGGATTATGGCCAAGTGATTGATCACATTCCCATCAAATGTGATAACACTAGTGCAATAAATCTATCAAAGAATCCCATTCAACATTTTAGAAGCAAACATATTGATATAAGACATCATTTTTTAAGAAATAATGTCCAAAATGGTGATGTAGTGTTAAAATTTATTAATACTAACAACCAACTGGCAGATATTTTTACCAAGCCCCTACTTTATAAGTCATGCTTCTTCTATGTATGAATATGTTTATGTGATTTATATACTCTTTAATTGATTAATATGAATGTTAAGCTTCTTATTTGATTTGTGGACATTTGCATACATAAGTTGATATTTTGGGTATATTGAAGTTCAATTTAATGGGCTAAAAGACTCAAACTATCAAAAATCATTCATGATGATGATCTATGATATGCCACTCTAGGGTACTTTAGTCATATTTCCTTTCCTTTCTCAATTCTCTTTGAGTACCTGTAATTCCCACTCGGAAAAGCTTTTTCCCGCTTGGGGCAAATGTCCCGCTTGCGACATTTCCCTCCCGCTCATGACTTCTTAATCTTTGAATTGACTGTTGCAATTCTTTATGTCCTGCTTAGGATCCCCCAGTTCCCAATCGAAAATTTGAAATTTATCTAACCGTTGCACCTCTTTAAACGTGCACACTTAGGAAGGCATATGTCTCCCTTGGGACTGTGCCCAGTAGTTCAAATTTTTTTGACTACTGGAAGGTTCCAGGTTAGGAAGCCCCTAGTCTCACTCAGCACTTCCACGATAGTAGCTTTTTGTAACTACTACCAATCAAATTCAGTCTGCCATAACTCCCCTCATATCCTCTAAAATGATAATACCCCTTGAAACTCTATAAATACCCTATTTTTCTATTTTTTTTCCTCATTTTTGCATCTAAACTCTATCTCTCTCTCTCTCTCTCAAATCTTCTCTCTCTAATCCCAGAATCGCCAAATACTCTCACTTCTCATCCTCTCAAATGGCACCTAAATCTGGCACTTCGAAAACTAGAACCTCCAAAGGCAAAGGAGTGGCCTCTTCCTCTTCCTCATCCAACTTCACCTCTTATAATGACATCTTTAATTCTTTCTCAAAGGAGGAGAAAAAGTGCTATGCAAAAATCACTACCAAGAAATTCATCTCCAACCAAATCATCAACCTAGATGATCTTGAAAGGTTGGGTGTCAATGATGAAGTTGATAGCGCTCTTGAAGAAATGAGGTGGACCAACTTCATGATGCCTCTTGAAGATGGACATGATGAATTTACCATCGAATTCCTCTCCACTCTTCAAGTCATCAAAGACCCCAAGCATCATCTTGGCTACTATGAAGTTCAATTTCGTCTTTTGGGCTAATAACAAGAGATGACAAAACACCAACTTGCAGATGCTTTTGGTTTCAAGAAGATAGGCTTTCTCAATGATCAAGCCATGCATCTCTCTCCCTTTGATATGTGGAAAAGAATCTCTTTTGAAACTCGTCTTTGATAAGAAATCAAATGTCAAACACATCAACACACTTTCTCATTTCATCCTCCATCGTATTATCACTTTCACTATCAATGCAAAAAGTGAAAGTAATGAGAAAGTCACTCATGATGACCCTCTCTACCTTTATGCCATGATTCACTATAAGCCTACTAAAACGACTCATCTTCTTCTTAATAAATTTCAGTCCATGGCCACAACTACCAAAGCTACCATCTTTCTTTTATGCACAAATAACATATCTTGCAAGATACCTCAATGTCATAACGGATGAAAATTGTGCCCTCCTCACTTCATCTCGTTCTCAATATGAAAGCTTCTTAGATATTCAATATCTCCTCAATTGCAAGGCCCTTCAAGGAGGTAGACATATTCTTCTATGCCTTGGGAGAGCATAGCGCCCAAAAGGCAACCCAAGAGGCTACAAGGAAATGTGCAAGACTCTCCATAGGAGGAGAAGGATCAAGTGCCTAAGACATGCCTCTACCACAACCTCCTCAACCCCAACATGTCAACTTATAAAGTCTTTATGACTTTCAAATGCAATCTTTCAACACCATGAGGGACATGATGCAACATCTCTATTTGGAAATTCAAAGCATACAAGGGCAATTAAATCTCAATATTTATACTCATAGCTTTGAAGTGGCCCCTCCTTTTGAGGGGGAGCAAGGCATTCAAGAGGAGGAAAAGGGTGGTGAAGAAGAAGAGGAGGCAAGTGATGAAGAAGGAGATGATTAGCCTAGTTATACATTTCCTTCCTTTCTTTCTTTTCTAGGCTAATATCTTAGATGTGTGGTACATTATGTTTAGATCACATATTTTCTTTTTCATGTAACACATTTCAGATTTTAATAAAATGTTTTCTTGTTTTCATTTCTTACTCTCCTTGGTGATTGCCTTTTTACTTTATATGCATATAGTCTTTTTTGATGTTGACAAAGGGGAGAAGAAAGAACATGAAACTTTGCAAAAATTAACTCAATTTTCAAATTGATAACTTAGTTAACTATGCTGAATTTAACAATCATGTTTGACTTAAGTTATTCAATAAGTATTCTGCCTTCAAATGATGTAAAACTTTACATGCTTATTATTCATTACTTCAATTTGATATATGGACTATCAATTTATTATTTTTTCTTAGTTTTGATTGTCAAAATAAAAAAGGGGGAGATTATTAATCTTAGGGTAATTGCTCCCCATTTTGATCTTGATAATCAAATTAAATATTATTAACATCTTCATTTATATATCAAATTGAAGTAATGAATAATAAGCATGCAAAGTTTTACATCATTTGAAGGCAAAATACTTATTGAATAACTTATTATTTTTGCTTAGTTTTGATTGTAAAAATCAAAAAGGGGGAGATTATTAATCTTAGGGTGATTGCTCCCTATTTTGATCTTGATAATCAAATTAAATGTTACTAACATCTTCATTTAGTATTGCTTTAATAGTGTTCAAAGTTTCAGCACATTTGGTTACGAATTCCCCATTGAACAAATCAAGTATTTTCTATAGATGTGTAACTCCCGACCTGGACCAAAGTACAGACTGGGAAATACATGTCCACACTGGGAAAGACTACCTTCTGATATTCAAAAGTTCTAGAAGCAAAAGCAGATCAAGACAGGCCATGTCCCGGCCGAAAAATATTATGGTCTGCCCGAGACATTCAAATGGACATGACCGTTGAAGTGGAGACTCCACTAAAGTATGCCACATCATCTGGAAGTCAAAATGACCAAGTCAAATTGACTGATGTCCTGACCGGGAAAGGTTGTCCCGACCAGGAAGCATTCAAAGCCAGCAAATCCAGGACCTAACTATGGCATCATCGAAGATTCCCAATCGAGAGACAAGTAGTCCCGATCGAGAAAATCATATAGGGACTAGCCATTAGAGCCCTCAGCCAACTAGAAGATGCCACATGTTAAAATGTCATTTTTCGACTGGGAACCCCTCTCTGTAGGTTGCATTTAATACCCTTGTAAGAGAAAGTTAGAAAGAGTTATCGCACCAATTTGTAACGGCTAATCAGTAGGTAATCAGTATAAATACCCTACCAAAAGACCACTTAAGATATCCAACTGCTTTACCAATGCCAAACTATTGCAAATTTATTTCTCAATTTCTCTCATTGATTATTTTGTAAAGGTTTAAGTGTTAGCCTTAAACACTTAGGATTGGCTTGCAATTGGGGTATGTGTGAGCCAAAATTACAAGAAATTGGTTATTGTGTGGGCCATTAAAACACAAGAGAAATTTAGGTTGAGTGTTAGCCTTGATTGAAAACACCTAGTTGGGAGTGAGCTAGTTAAAACTCCATTGTAATATAAGAATTAGATTAGTGAATACCCAATTGCGATTGGGGAGAGGAGTAGGGTTAGTTAACACCTGAACCTCTATAAAAATTCGTGTTTCCATCTCTATATATATACACTCTAGAAGAACATTAATTCTTTCTTCTGTCTTGTTTAGGTTAATAGCAATAATTCAGGATCATAGCCATAATCCCTATAATATATTCACAAGAGATATGATTTGGTCAACTTTCTCTTATGTATATGTACAGGTAATAGTTTCCTTCTTTGGTCATTTAATCTTTGTATATATATCATACTTATCAATGAGAATTAGTGTGCAATTCATAATATTCAATAAAGCTTTCATGGTATTAGAGCCCAAGCTATAAGAAGCTTCCAATCCTAACCTCTAATCTCATCATTTCTTTCTTTTTCTTTCTTTTCCTTTCTTCCTAAAAGTCCAATCAATCATCATGGCCACTTCAAGCACTTCAACCTCTATTCTCTCTTCTTCACAAGTCACTATATCAGGAACTCATACAACTAACCAAACAATTTCCATCATAGTGATTAACTCGATGCATGTTCCAAAGGGCGAAATTATGCAGCTTGGAAATCTTAGTTTGAAAATCTCCTTTTTAGCTATGGACTCATGGGTTGTTTAGATGGCAAGTCTCCATGTCCCTCAAAGACATAAAAACTGATGAGCTAGCCTTTAATCCCAATTTTCTCGTATGGCTTCGACAAGACAAATTGCTTCTTCATGCTATTCAAGTATCATGTGCAGGTGCTTCATAATCAATTGTATCTCATTCCACAACTTCTACTCAAGCGTGGGAAAAACTTAAATCAGCATATGCCAATTGCTCTAATACTCATAAGCTTGGTCTCTTATACTCTCTCAATAATGTTAATTTAGAGGGGAAAATAATTACTAAAAATATGCAGGGCATAAAATCTATAATCGATAATCTTGAGTTGATTGGTTATCTGGTAGATAATGGTGCACTTGCCATACCAGTTTTAAATGGACTCAAGTCATCTTATATGTCTCTTCTTCTTATATTCAAGCTCGAGACGTGCTAAACACCTTTGAAGAACTTTATGAAAAACTTCCAGATCATGAAGCATTTCTCCATCACGAGGAAGTGAAAAAGGGAGGAACTCCAATAATAGCATAATATAATCAGAAAAATTCAAATAAAAAAGGACATGGATAGTAAAATAACTTCTCTAACAATACTATACACTCTCAAAAGCCAGGTTCATTTGCAAACTACAATCCACAGTCTATACATAGTAGTCATCGTGGTCCCTCATCACAAGAAACTATAGACCTAATCCTTCAATCAGAATCAGTGGCATCCTCCTACCTCCAATAGCAGCTCTCAAATTGCACGCCAACTGTGTGACAGACCTAGTCACACTGCTCGCATATGTCATTCTTATCCATATTCAAGATTGCAAACATGGCCTCAAACAAATCATATGACTACTGAGCTATCTACACCTCCTAACAATTGGATACTTGATATGGGTGCTTTTCACCACATGACATCTAATCTTCAAAATCTCTCACTTCACTCAAAATATGGCGGTACAAAGGATATCATGGTTGGGGACAGTAAAACAATCCCTATTTCTCATATTAGATCCACTACTCTTGCTACTCACACTAATAAATTCCTGCTAAAAAATGTTTTATGTGCTCCTCGAATTTCACCTCAATTGAATTTTTTCCTAATTGTTTTCTTGTGAAGCATCTTACCACAGAGGCATTCTTAGTCCAAGACCCGAATGAAGGGAACCTCTATGTTTGGCCAATATCATCTTCCAATACTAGCACTCCTAAGACTTACATGATTACCTCTTTGTGGTCCAGCTCTAACCTCTTCGAATGGCACTATAGTCTAAGCCACCCAGCTCTTTAAGTTCTCAAAAATGTCCTCTTCTCTTAAGGTCTTTCTGTTACCCAATCTAAATCTCATTTTTCTCAATGTAACGCTTGTTCATGTAATAAGAGTCACAAACTTCCACTTAGTGTTTCCTCTCTTACTTGTAATAAACCATTAGGAATTTTATTTATTGATGTTTAGGGTCCTACTCACTTATCTTCCTTCAACAATTATCGTTATTATATTGTTTTTATGGATTATTTTACAAAGTATACATGGTTATACTTACTCAAAACTAAATCTGAAGTTTCTTCCATCTTTACTCTATTAAAAACACTTATTGAAAATTTCTTTCCTACAATAATTAAAACAATCTATTCAGATGGTGGGGAAAAGCTTATGCACTTGGTCATATCCTTAATAGTTATGGCATCCAACACCTTAAATCACCCCCTCACACACCTGAACATGTTGGTATTGCAGAACGGAAACATCGGCATATTATCGAAACAATATTAACTCTTCTGCATCATGTATCTATTCTATTAAAATTTTGGTCTCTTGCTTTTCAGGCAGCTATTTACCTTATCAATCACATGCCCATTAAAACTCTCAATCCCAAAGCCCATACTCCTGCATTTTTCAGAAAACACCTAACTATAACAAATTACGAATATTTAGGTGTTTATATTATCCCTAGTTACGTCCCTACACCACTCACAAAGTGCAACCTCACTTAAAACCATGTGTCTTTATAGGATACTCCACAAAACATAATGCCTATCTCTATCTTGACTCTCAAACAAATCGCATCTATATCTCCTATCATGTTGTGTCATTGAAAGCGTTTTCCCTTTTTCTCAATCGAATGTCAAATCTCTTCCCTATCCCCTACAACCATCCAAAACTTGTTCCATACTCAATCTGCCTCTCCAACATCTTCTAGTAATACCTTTTCCACTCCACATTAGACATAATCTTCTTTCCTACCATCATACCTACAAAACCACCACACCACTACCTCTCAATCTAACTAATCCCTACCCTTGCATGACACATCTCCCACTCTAAATACCATATCACCAAATGAAGCACCATATGACTAACTACATACCACACACCTTGACACATCATCAAATCATCATGTTGGAAAAGTGCTCTAAAGGCAATCACCTTTAGCACTTACTATACAATTTCATTTTACATGAATAAAGGCATTCTCATTTATTAATGTTCATTTATACTATGAATTGATTGGATCTTAAATTAATTAATGAAGTCCATGATATAAACATAGCATGAAGGAAATCAGGATGAGATCATGATATTGAGATTTCTATCATGTGTAATTATGGTTATATCAAAATTATCCCTAGTCATACGATTAACAAGACTGGACGTCGTTAATCCGGATAGAATAGCATATGTAATACTCCTTGATTGGATTAAGCAGTAGATCTCATAATCTATAGACATGAGTTGCCTAGAGTTGAAATGTGGATGCTTGCTAGAGTAGTCAAGTACACTGAATGACCTAATATGAGACCATCATATGGATTATCTATTCAAATGTCAATGATAGTCTCATCATAGCAATGGTGCAAGTATCCTTAGACTTAAGGTACTTAAGAATATCTTAGATACTGATTCTTTGCTTTGATTCCATTCCTTATTGCTTCATAGAGGTTGCTCATAGGGTGGTGATTGGGTATAAATTGAGGTACTTAAAGGTAATTGGGTAGCCAATAGAGAATTCACCACTCCTGATTGAGGGAGTGTATGCCTATGGCCTATTATCGGGATCATTACTCTGAAATCTCTAGCCGAAGTGGAAATGTCATGAAGATGGTCTTCAATGACATGTCTATTTAAGTAAAGAGTTCCAATGATAGGATCTAACATCACTTAGGCTAGGTGTTATGTAGTCGTCTAGCTGGAGCTGACACATGGTCTATGCTCTAAACTAAGTAGGGTATAGAATGGTGAAAGGACGAATTGCACAGATAATTGTCTATGGAAAGGTTTGTAATTAAATAACTACTTTTCAGTTAATTAGGAGTCATGATGTGTTGCTAGATACCGTTGATACTCTGCCTAAGATTAAGTGTTAATTCGAGTGGCCAACATAGCTAGGAACCTAATAGGTCACATGCATTAAAGGTCTGAAGGAGAAGTAAAATGGGCTTTTCGATCCGATCCAAAACAATGAGAGAAAAATGAGGTCTAGACACGTTCTCGGGCGGGACGAAGGTACCGATCGAGAAAAGGAGTGTCCCATAGCTACTAGATTGAAACAACACAGAGTCCTGACTGAGACTCGCTCGACATGGGCAGTTTCCCGAGCGGGAAATAAGTTTTCGGATCGGGACATGCAATAGATTAGGAATTTTAATCTGATTAGGATTCTATAATCAAGGGTTTTGAACCTTATTCCATATAGGGTTTAAATAGTCCTTTTACAGACTATTTTGGGCAGTTATAACACAAAGAATTGAGTGTCAATTCTTCTCTTCTTCTTCTCTCTAAAGGATTAATTCTACTGCTAGCATATTAGATTAATCTAAGCCATTCCCTTAAAAGGTTTTCTCCCTTCGCGTAGATACCATTAGAGGTGATCCTATAGGATTACTGTAGTTTCCTACAACCCAATAAGAAGAGAATCGAAGGAAGAATACTTGATTTTGAAAGGTAATAATCTTCTACTATTAGATAGCTTTAATTATTCATGATTACATAGGTTGATCCTCTTCTTGGAGTTTGTAAAATTTTAATTTTTCACTACATAACGTGTATGTAATGCATGTGCAAACTCCAACAGTGGTATCAAAGCCTCCCTGTGATTATTAAGAATAATTTTGATTGAAGAATTAATATGATTAATTGAAAACAACATTTTGGATTCCTTTTACTTAAAATATAATTTTCATTAAATGGATTTTGGTTTTAATCTCTCTATTTATACATATTATGTTCTAATGAGATTAGAGAATTTGTTGGATGGATTGAATTAGATACAAAAGAGTTTGTACGATTAATTTTCATTTTATGCTTGTTTGGCAATATTAGGGTTTTTGAAGAAATTTTAATATTTAATTTGTTTCATCCACATTTTTGGTCCTCTAAAATCAATTATGAGATAATTGGTATATGTCAAAATTTATTGAGAATATGTTTTGGGCATTGGATAGAAATAAACGTAAGACTAAAATCATTTTAATTCTATAGACATTAAATTCCCAACCAGGAAATAGGTTTCTCAACTGGGACTCACATCTGGAAACAATTGTTAATTTTTTATTTTATTTCCAATGATTTCTTTCGATGAATATGTGATATTCTTGATGTTTATAGATGATGATTATATGCCTAGAATTATTTTGGTTCAGTTATGGTCTCATCTAGTTCTAGATATAGATATGATTCGGTTTGGGTGTTTTGTGGTTGGCTTGCTAGTCCGAGATTATACTTCAAGTTTGCTTGAGCTGATCTATAAATGCTCAGATAGATGATTATTTCTGGAACTTTGAGATTTAATTTTGAACTAAATGGACTAAACTAATTAATTTTAGTTTAACTAATTAATGGCATATGATTAATAATTAAATTGTTTTATTATTTCAGCATCATGAAATGTGGAATTAATTGTGAATAATTGAGATTTAATTTCTAAATGTGATTAAGGAATTAAATTCAATTTGGAAATCACTTACCATTTAGGAAGTAACATGAAAAGAAAATTTGTATATGAAACCAAAAATCTAAAAATGTTTTTTTTCTTATTATCTTTATTTTATGCATTGGAGAATGCATGTTAAGGGTGACTAGCAATGCATGATGGTTGATTATAGACTTGGCCAATGTGACTGAGCATGTATGATTATTTTATGGTAAATAAGGCTTGCATGTCCCTGCCTCTCTTTTCATTCTCATGTATTTCTCTTCTCATCTCATTACCTTCAAATGTAAATTGAGGTATTCTTTTTGGATTATGTAATTAGATTACATGGGATTAGGATAGAATGGAAATACAAAAGAAGTAAGAAGCAAGGATATGTTGCCATAAAATAAGAAGACTTAGAAATAGGAATTTGATTTATATTTGGATTGTAATTTGTGCAACTACCTAGGTTAGACCTAGTCATTCCTTCCATGGCTCAAGGGATTCATGTTAGATTGTCCATAATCATTCCATATAGTTAAAGTAACTATCAAATGTATGTCTATGTGATGAATGGATGTATGTTATGCATGCTATAACATGATGAGACTTAATTAATAAAATCCCTCAATAAATAATAATTAAGAGTAACGCCTTCTATTAATATGGGGAGAACTAGAGTTCTTCTAGATGTTGGGTTGTTGAGCTGACTTAAGTCTGCTCTATAAGAATATGTTTGAACCATTGAAATATAATTTCATGATTAATGGTTGATTTTAATCGATTTCATTGATTTGTTAAGCTAACTCAAGGTCAACGTAAATTAGAGGCGATATTGGGTAAGTATATATGAGATATAAATACAATCAAGAGTTGATAACCCAATGTTTTATGCACACTTTAATTAGTTGATAGCACAATTTGGTAGTTGCATATAAAATGCAATTGGTACGGATAAGATACCTACCAATTTGACCTAAGAAGGCTTATTGAGTTGACTCAAGGTTTTTCTTAAGTTAGGAATTGGATACCCACCCACTAGGAGAACTTTCAAAGGGTTCTCTCGAGTTTGTAGTGAGGGCTATGAATTTGCAATAAAATAGTAGGAGTTATAATACGTATTATTAAATATCTAATAATCATGCATTTTATGTACATATCTAACATGCTCTTTTTTACATCTAGGTTGCTAGAATCATCACACCATGTCATCAAATATGAATTTGTGATCAATCTTGGATGAAAACAAATTGACAGGGCTAAACTTCTTGGACTGGCTTAGAAACATGAGAATAGTTTTCAAGGCTAAAAAGATAGGC
The DNA here is from genome assembly GCA_949630135.1 of Balakata baccata. Taxonomy (NCBI): domain Eukaryota; kingdom Viridiplantae; phylum Streptophyta; class Magnoliopsida; order Malpighiales; family Euphorbiaceae; genus Balakata; species Balakata baccata. The sequence goes on from CATIWF010121955.1 coordinate 21,486, forward strand.
TATGTATTTAATGAGCCACTTTCCTACCCCTCTGCTGCTGATGCTTCTGAAGAGGTTCAGAAGGCATACAAGAAGAATCTAGATGATAGTGAGTTGGTGGGATGTGTTATGCTTGCCTCTGTGTCATCAGAGCTTCAAAAATAGCACGAGGCTGTGGATGCCAATACCATAGTCTATCATCTTAGGGAGCTTTTTGATGAGCAAGCTAGATCCGAAAGGTTCGAAATCTCTAAGCAGCTTTTCCGCTCTAAGATGGTTGAGGGGACATCTCCAATACAGCATGCACTAAAGATGAATGGGTGTATTAAGAGGTTGGAGCAGTTGGGGTTTATTATGAACCATGATTAAAGTATAGCCTTAATTCTTACCAACTGACTTGATAGTTATGCACCTTTTGTGCTTAACTATAGGATTAATGAGATTATATCCACTACCCGAGTTGATCAATATGTTCAAGGCAGCTGAACCTTCTGTTAAAAATAAGGGTAAGGCTGCGATGCTGATGGAATCTTCTAGTTTAAAGAAAAGGAACAGTAAAAAGAAGAAGTCCAAAAAAGCTAAGCGGAGTGTGGCTAAGAAGAAGGCCAAAGAGACTACCCCAAAAAGGATTTGCTTACATTGTTATAAAGATGGCTATTGGAAGAGGAACTATAAGGCCTATTTGGAGTCCTTGAAGAAGAAGGCATTTGATATCCCATCTACTTCAAGTATTTTTGTTATTGATATTCATATTGTTTCTAGCTATAACATATGGGTATTAGATACCAATTATGGCTCATACATATATATTGATATGCGGGGCCTAAGGAAAATTAGAAAGCTTAAGAAGAGAGAGTCAGACCTATGTGTTGGCAATGGAGCAAGAGTTGCTGCCTTAGTTGTAGGAACGTATGTTTTAGCCCTTCCAAGTGGATTTGTAATAGAACTACATAATTGCTTCCACCATTGACTAAGAATATAATTTATGTTTCTAGTTTGAATAGAATTAGATTTAATTTAACAATTAATAGCAATGGTTGCTCAATAATGTTAAATAATATTCTTTATGGTATTGAAACTTTATGCAATTGAATTTATATTCTTGACATGTCTAGTTCTATTTACAATATCGATGAAAATAATAAGAGAATAAAAATGGATAAACCTAAATTATCATACTTATGGCATTATAGCCTTGGCTATATAAATGAGAGACACATAATTAAACTACATAAAGATGGTAGTTTAGGGTTAATTGTTTATGAATCATATGACATTTGGGAATCTTGTTTATTAGGCAAGATGATAAAATCACATTTTAGTGGAAAAGGTGAACATACCATTGGGCTATTGGACCTAATACATTCAGATGTATATGGCCAATGTCTATACACGCGAGAGGTGGTTATCCCTACTTCATTACCTTTATTGATGATTATTCACGATTTTGGTATATGTATCTTATGAGATACAAGTCTAACGCAATTGAAAAGTTCAAAGAATGTGGACATGAAGTAGAGAAACAACTTGGCAAAAGTATTAAAACACTTAGATCTGATCGATCGAGGTGGTGAATACTTAGGCGAAGAGTTTTAGGTTTATCTTAGGGATAATGAGATTTTATCCCAATAGACTGCACCCTTTATGCCATAACACAATAGTATGGCTGAAAGGAGAAACTGAACCTTGTTATACATAATAAGGTCAATAATGAGCTTAGCAGAACTCCCTAAGTCCTTGTTATGCACTAATGATTGTCGTTTATATATTAAATAGAGTCTCTTCCAAGACAGTTGATACTACTCTATATGAGATATGGAAAGAAAAGAAGTCTATACTTTCTCATATGAAAGTGTGGGGTTGTCTAGCTTATGTGAAGTGGACAATGTCGAACAAGCTAAAAGTTAAATCTGACCAATGTCTGTTTGTAGGATATCCTAAATAAATGATTGGATATCAATTATACAATCCTTTGGAATAAAAGGTGTTTGTTTCAAAGCATGCTACCTTCTTGGAGAAAGAATTTCTTCTTAAAGAAGATAGTGGGAGCAAGATTGAACTTATAGAAGTTCAAAATGCTCTAATAGACGCAGTTCAACTGCCTAAACCCATGCCTATTTTTCATGGAGATGAAATAATAGCTACACCTTCTAATGCACAAGATCTTCGTACATCTAGTAGGATACATTCTGCTCCAAAGAGATATGGATTTCTCTTAAGCAATCAAAATGATATCTTGGTCATTGAGGATGATGAGCCTACTAGCTATGAAGAAGTTCTGAAGAGTTCAAAATCTAATAAATGGCTAAAGGCCATGCAATCAAAAATGAATTCAATGTATGAAAAACCAAGTATAGACATTGGTTGATCCACCCTAAGGGATAAAGCCCATAAGGTGCAAATGGGTCTTCATGAAGAAGATCAACATAGAGGGTAATATGGTTAGCCATACAAGGAATTGACTATGTCAAGACTTTTAGTTCAATAGCTATGCTTAAATCCATAAGGATACTCCTAGCCATTGCCACTCATTATGACTATGAGATTTGGCAAATGGATGTGAAGACGACTTTCCTTAATGGAAACCTCATTGAAGATGTGTACATGACATAACCAGATGGATTCACATCTAAAATGGCAATAAAGTGTGCAAGCTTCAAAGATCCATTTAAGGATTGAAGTAAGCATATAGGAGTTGAAACATCTGATTTGATGAGACAATTAAAGAGTTTGGTTTCTCACAGAATTCGAATGAACCTTATGTGTAGAAGAAGGTTAGTAGGAGTGCATTCATATTCCTAGTGTTGTATCTCGACCAGGACTCGCTCGACATGGGTAGTGTCCCAATCAGGACATGCGACATATTAGGAATTTTAATCTGATTATGATTCTATAATCAAGGGTTTCGAACCCTAATTCCATGTGGGGTTTAAATAGTCCTTTTACAGACTATTTTGGGCAGTTGTGACATAGAGAATTGAGTGTCAATTCTTCTCTTCTTCTTCTTCTCTCAAAAGGATTAATTCTATTGCTAGCACAATAGATTAATCCAAGCCATTCCCTTAAAAAGGTTTTCTCCCTTCTCCCTTCTCGTGGATACCATCAAAGGTGATTCTAGAGGATTACTATGGTTTACTACAACCTGGTAAGAAGAGAATCGAAAGAAGAATACTTGGTTTTGAAAGGTAATAAACTATTAGATAGCTTTAATTATTCATGATTACATAGGTTGATCCTCTTCTTGGAATTTGTAAAATTTTAATTTTCCTCTGTATAATGTGTATGAGGTACATATGCAAACTCCAACACATCATTCCTCTATACAATTACCTACTATACATAGAGGCTCCACTCAATCCAAGCATGGACCTCGTTCTACTATCGTGTAAGAATCCTCACAGATAAATAATCTTAACCTCGTCCCTTTCTCCACCTCACACTATCTCCAAAAACAACATCTTTAAGCCTAAAGCCATTTTTTACCTTCACACAACTAACCAATTGCCTCCCCAAACTAAACTAACTATTATTGCTCAACCTCGTAAGCATGTGGAATGGCATCAAGCCATGAGTGAGGAATATGATGCTCTAGTCAAGAACTCTACCTGGACTCTAGTTCCTCCTCATCCTTCACAAAACATCATAGGGTGCAAGTGGATCTTTCGTATTGAACATAACCCCGATGGATCTGTGGCTCAGTATAAAGCCCATCTTGTAGCCATCAATAGCCTTGAACTAATTTTCCTAGGACATTTAGCCCTGTAAAACATATAACTGTTTATTTAACTTTAACTATTACAGTTACTAATGGTTGGTCTCTGCGCCAACTAGGTGTAAATAATGCTTTCTTGTAGGGGACACTCGCAAACAATGTTTATATGGAACAACTATAGGCCTTCTTGACAAATAATTTCCATGCCATGTTTGTAAATTACAGAAGGCTACCTACGGACTTCTTCAAGCACCACTTGCCTAGTACTTTGAACTGCACACTTTTCTCCTTGATGCAGGATTCTTTAACTTTATTTGTGTTGCTTCTCTCTTTATTTGACATCATGCCAATCACACTATGTATTTGCTGGTTTACATTGATGACATCATTATCACTGGCTCCTCTATATCATAAGTTCATGCCTTCATTCTTACACTTGCTTGATGGTTTTTTCTTAAAGATCTTGGCAACTTATCACACTTTCTAAGCCTGGTTTTGTAATGTCTACTAGTTTAAATTCTGAGTCGCAGGCATCACCATAACAAATATGCTAGATTGGATAGAATCCAAATTCGGATCAAAGAAAAATAAAAAATATTATAGGAAATTTGACATTTAATGGTATTCAATAGAAAGAAATTGGAACAAAAGGAATTTATTGGATGAAAATAGAACTTAACTAGAAATATAATTGAAGTAATTTCATAAATTGATAGAATGAGTATTAATAGAAAGAATTAGTAGAGTATGTAAATAGGGTGAAAAATTAATTAATTGAGTGGTTAAATGAATAATAAATAATAATAAGTAAATACAACTTTGGGTTGATGTCTCCTATATGGTCTATATTTAGGTTTGTATATTGGAGCTTCCACTATTTATGTGCTTCGAATCGCATGGTACATTCACCCGTATGAATGATTCTCTTTGAGACTGAGATATTTGAAATCGTTTTTGATGAGCCAAACCAAGCCCACTATGGGCAAGTGGGAGATGTTGGGCTATAGGTCTAGGCTGCCCATGTTGGCTTGAGCCAATTCAAAGTCCAATTATGAGTCATTATAAAAGGAGAAGTTAATTATAAATTAACTAACTCTCCTATCAGTTTTATGAACATAAAACTGCTCAAAATAGCAGTTCAGAAAATTCTTCTAAAGATTTTCCATTATTCTTTAGTAATCAAGAGATTCGAAAGTGTTCATACAGTGGAATTTGCTCGGATTCTAGTAACCGAACTACCAATTGCATTGAAAACACGAGATTTCCGCTCCAACAAGTAAATTTCCGCTGCTACTGTTAATTAACACCACAAGTGCATGAGCCAATTTTAGAATAACAAGTGTCCTCCCGAAATCGATCTTACAAGGAATCACTAGCTTAAATTTCTAATTATTCCAATACCCATGAATACAAAATGCAATTTAAACATTATAATCTATTTCATTTGAATTGCGATTAACAACTAATGTAATGAAGCTATAAATTAAATTGCAAATTAAATTAATGAATAAAATTGATGGATGAAGCCGGTACTCAGCTTCACTCCCCCAATTTCATATTTCCCTCCCAATTGTTAAGTTCATAGAATTAATATTTCTTGGCAATCACCTTATGTATAACTAATCAAATCAATGAATTAACTAATGTCTAATTTAATTTTGAAGTTAGATTGAAGCTAATGTGTCTAATAATGAAACCATAACATTTTCATTCCTAATTCAATCACTGGTGGCCTATCAATCATTAAACTAGAAATTAATAAAGAGCAATTGAATTGAAATGGAATTAATAATTCATTCAAGAAAGTAATGGGAGTTTGTTACAAGATTGGAGTTGCTGACCAAGCATCCAAAAAGAATTTAGCCTAACATTGATTCTATAATGATCATATTGAAATCAAATCATAAGCTAAACATTACACCAAATGTAAAGGAAAAGTTGGAATTGAATCACTCAGAAAACTAGTAAAATTTGAACTTTATTGATGGTGGATCGCCAATCTCTAAAGCCACAAGCATCCCCTTTTTTCAAAATGAATAAAGTCCCACAGATGGTAGTTCAATCTGTTGAAATAAGCTCCACACTGGAGGTTCCTTGTACATGCAAATGGAAAGTATGCAAGAAGAATATATGAAAACCCTAATATTCCTCCCTCTAATATAAGAGAAAGAGATGAAGTAAATTGCTAATTTTTCAATCCTAAACTAAGTTTATCTTCCAAAATGTGTTATTCCCCTTTTTTATAGGAGTAAAAAACCCTAAAAAAATTATCGAAAGTCAAGATTGGGCAATTGTGCGCATGTCTGCAGCGTTCCAGGCCAACGGGCATCGTGAGAAATTATTGTTGTCTTCTCTTGCCCGGGCGTTGCGTACACGCGATGGGCATTGCGCCTACAACAATGGCTCGCTGTCTGCATTTCATCACGAGGTCATGATGTGTTACGAGGTTGCAATGAACCTTTCTTCCACAACTCTTTTTTTTGCCTTCTCCAACAGATCCAATGAACTCCTCCACACTCCAAAATATCCTCATAGCTCAATTAAATCTACAAAGTATGCTCCCATGCTCTTTTTCATCACTCAAAACCTAAAAACATTAAAAACACGATAAAACATTCAATCGAACCAAAAATCACATAAAACAAGAAAACTAAAGAACTAAAAATGTTTATAATTAAAACTATAACAAATATAGACACATCAAACAAATTGAGGGGAAAGGGGTGTAAAAAACTGACCTCATTAGCGACCACACTGAGGTGGTCTCTGATTTTCAACCGCCACCAAAATTATATGAAAGTGTCATTTCATAACATTTTAAACAGCGACCACCACTACTTATGGTTGCTGCTTTTATTTTATTTTTTATAAATTTCATTTTTACAATCAAATTTTTATTCTTTTAATAATTTTTAATATTCTTGATTTTCACAAAATATATTATTCTTAAATAGTTGTTACTAATAATATATTTAATCATTAGTAATTAATTAAAAAATTTAATTAATTAAACAATTATATATTTTATATTTTATACATTACACATTATTTGTGTGTTATAGTTAATTTTAATTTACTTATTAAATTTTCTTAATTAATTTACTTATTATTAATTAGTTATTATATAATATTTGTTATTAATTAATTTACATAGTTAATTTTAATTAGTTAATCAACATATAATTATTTTATTAATATTAATTATTATATAATTAATTTGCTTATTAAAATTTTCAATTAATTTACATTATTAAATATTTCTTACTAATAATATATTTTTTGATTATTAATTAAATAATTTTATATTTTATACATTACATTATTAATTACTTATTATCCAATATCTTGTATAATTCTCAATGAATTCATAAAGGCATACCGAAGTGTCCCCAACATATGTTCAAAATATTTCCAAGGAATTCATAAAGTATACTAAAAGTATCTCAAAGGTTTAATCACCCCAAATATTTCAAAGAGAATTTCTTCCACGAAATTCCTTTAGAATTAATTCTCAATATATATCCAAAATATCTACCAGGTATACCCAACATATTCCAGAGGTTCAAGCAATGGAATTCATAAAGTATGCTGAAAGTATCTCAAATGTTTAATTACACTCAAGATATTCAAAGAGAATTTCTTCCACCGAATTCATTTATAATTAATTCTCAATATATATCCAAAGTATTCTCGAGATATACCCAGCATATTCTAAAAGTATTCCCATGGAATTCCTAAAGTATACCAAAAGTATCTTAAATGTTTAATTACCCAAGATATTCAAAGAGAATTTCTTCCACAAAATTCTCAATGTATATCCAAAGTATCCCCAAGGTCCCAACATATTCTAGAAGTATTCCCATGGAATTCATAAAGTATATCGAAAGTATCTCAAATGTTTAATTACTCAAGATATTCACAAAGAATTTCATCCACACAAAAATTCCTTTAGAATTAATTCCCAATATATATCCAAAATATCCTCGAGGTATACACAACATATTCTAAAAATATTCTCATAGAATTTCTAAAATATACCGAAAGTATCTCAAATGTTTAATTACCCAAGATATTCAAAGATAATTTCTTCCACGAAATTCCTTTAGAATTAATTCCCAAGGTATATCTAAAGTATCCCCAAGGTATTCAATTATCTAAAGTATTCTCATGGAATTCTCAAAGTTATACTCAACGTATCCCCAAGGTATACCTAAGATGTTCAAAGAGAATTTCTCCAAGGGAATTTCTTGAGAATTCACAATATATATTCCAAACTATCCCTAAAGTATATCCAACATATTCTTGAGGTATTTGTAAGGAATTTCCAAAGTATCCTTAAAGTATTCCAAAGGAAATCTCAAAATATTAGAATTGAATGACTAAATGTATACCGAAGTATTCTTAACATTTACGTACATATTCCCAGTGAATTACTCCTACAAAATTCCTTCAAGATTTTCAATGTATACCAGAATTATTCATAAGTTATAGCTCACATATTTCTCAAGAATTCCTAAGGCATACCCATAGTATCCCCAAGGTGTAGCTCACAAAGTCCTCAATAATTTTCAAGGTATATCTAAAGTATCCTAGAGATATACTCAAAGTATTTTCGAAATGCATACCAAACTATTCACTTTAGAATTTGTAATGTTTTGAATTTTGATTCAATTCTATTATTATTTCTCTTATTTAATGATCAATTATTCTACTTGTTCTTCTTTTTTTGTTATTTATAGATGAAAATTGAAACAACATATGCTAAAATTGCACCGAATGTGTACTAAGACATACCTTCTAGGCGCAATTTTTTTTAACTTTTCAAACTTAGATTCTATTAATATTTGAGAATTTGTGATGATTTTTTTTTTAATGATTTAATTGTTATTCTTATTAATTTTATGGTGTTAAAATTTATTATATAATATACTTCCCATATGTTGGATGACCATTTACGATGTTCTATTACACCCGGTATATATATATATATATATCATAGAATGAAACATATATATTATATATAATAACTTTTATTATTATAATTTTTTTGAATTAACTATAATATCTCAATGTTAATTAATTGATTACACTCCAATTTAATTAATTTAGTTAATCAAACACTAATTTATTGATTAATTAAATTAAAAATCAAATTAATTAATATATATCATTTTTATTTCTATTAAATAATATATATATGGTAGCTACCACATATGCCGTAGCTAATCAGCAGCCACATTTTTTGTGGTCACTAATGGCTACTACAAATATTGTGGTAGCTGATTACAATTTTCCATTGTTAATTCAATCTTTGAAACTCGCATTAATACATAGAGTTTCAAAAACTAATAGCTACCACATCATTTTGTGGTAGCTAATCAGTGACCACCATTTTTGTGGTCGCCGTTAGCTATCACAGCAATTGTAGTATGTGGTCGCTAATAGCTATCACAAAAAATATGATTGCTGATTAGCTACCACATCATTAGCGACCACTTTGTGGTCTTTGAGTAGTCTCTAAATTTTCTGCTATATATTCCCACCAAATTTAGCTACCACATTTTGTGATAGCAGTGTGGCTGCTAAATGGTAGCTGATAATTTTTTTTGGGTCACTAAATAGTTGCTAAGTGGTAGCTAAATAGCGACCACTCACTATTGTAGCTAAATGTGGTTGCTATTTCAATTTTAATTTTTTTTATTGATTCAAACGATTGCACTGGCTAGTTTTTGAAATTCTATGTATTAATGCGAGTTTCAAAGATCAAATTAACAATGGAAAATTGTGAGGAAAATAGAGATTCAAAATTTTCAAAAGCTCTCCATCATTTTCACTTCTATCTTCAAAACTGAGTTTTTCATTGCATACAATCTCCTCATTTCTTAATTATAGTTTCTATTGTAAATCAATTGGAAAGTGAGGAAGTGTTAATTTGTATATGTGAGATTTAAAATTGTCCTTTTGCCTTTGAAAAAAAAAATTGTTGGTTATCTTTACTCATTGAAAAAGGAAGAGTGGGCCTTGAAAACAGTGGTACGGAACAAATACAGTTAAAGGTGGATAATTGCTTCTCATTTTTAAAATATGCAATTTATAGTATTTTTAATATTTACTCCTTAAAAAAATATTTTTGCCCTCCTAGTTTAGGGATCTCCTAAAAAACTAAGTTTGCCTCCTAACTCTGGGTAGCCTAGCTCCGCCATTGTAGTTGAAAACCTAAGTTTATCCTCGATCTTGTGAAAAAGGAATTGGTTAAAGGTGAGCCATTAAAACTTAGGTTATCCTTGCACCTGATAGAAAGAAGATGGTTAAAGATGAGCTATTAAAACCTAAGGTTATCCTTGAGAAGAGAAAAAGGAAGAGGTTTTAGTTAACTTGTAAAACCAAAAGTTGTAGTGAGAGTGTGTCTTGGTATTAGATCACCAGGACTATAATTAGCTTGCCCCTGCCCATTAAAAAGGGAGACTAGTGGACTCTTAAACAAGAATAGCTCGGAGAGAAGAAAGTGTTGGCAAAGAAGCGGGACCTGTATAAATTGATTGTGCATTGTGCGGTTGACAATTTCTAATTTATTCTTGTTTATTGCTGCACATATTTAAATTTGATATATTGATTGAATATCGAAGTTTGAAGTTCAAAAGCATGATAAAAGCCGAAATACACTTGGACAAATCAATAGAATTCGTACTTAAAGGCTAAATCTTTTGATTATATATATTCATAATGAGTACATCTGTTAGCATATTTTACAGATCGGATATAAAGATTTCATTTTGTGATTATAAGTTTCAAGCAGAAGTTAGTAATAGAAAATTGTATTTCTACTGGTTGAAGTAAAAGATAGTACGTAAAAAGTTATCCAACGAGGAGATAATTTTAAAAATTCTTAGATTATATCTATTATGTTATTTATAGATTAAATCAATCATTTATTGACATATATTTAATTGTTTTATTTTCAATAGTTGAAGTAAGTGCGATGTCAATACATGTCATTTAATGCTTTGATTAATATATGAATAACATGGTAAATAGAATCTACCTAAAAATTTTTCAGACTCTTGAGTGTGTCGAGACCTACAAAACGATCATTGTAATATTCAAGCACTTGCAAAATTCCAAGTATAACGTCAACATATTGTATTTTTTCCAATATTGTTGCCAATTAAAATTCTCCTTTTTATCGTTTAATTCTAAATTTTATTTTTTTTCTTTTTATTAATTAAATCCTCCAAATAAATGCTCATTATTCCAATTTTTCTGTAATCGGATATTTGGACTCTGATTATTGCAGTTACTTTCGGTGTGGTGTGCTCCTACTGTCAGGATCTAAATTACGGATGTTACATAAAGATGAGAAATAATAATAAAATCAATGTTCCTTTTCTCATCTCTTTTAAATTTAGAGATCTGAACATCCTCGATATCTTATCTTATGTTATCTTTATATTAGGTTTAAAAACACCAATAATACCAAATCTTATCACCACATTACCTTTAATTTGATGTAAATTGATACCAATCATTTCGAAAATGTTGCAATTTAAAATCTGAGTTCATATTCTAGTATGTATAGTTAAGAAGACATATTACTGTTCCTAACCATATTTCTCAACTGCTATGTCAAAAGATTTGGTTAGTTCTTTGCACGCCATCCCTGTGGCAAGGGGTGTTATGTTGGGATTTGACTTTTAAATTGTAGAAATCTAAGTTGAACTTAGACTAGGATAAGTTATTAGACTTGGATAAGAAAAAGTTATTAGACTTGGAAAAAGATTTATATTCCTAGTCTTGGTAGATAACTTTTTGTGCCTATAAATATAGGCAAGTTTAAGGCATTGACGGGAGAAAGCCAAGGAAGCAAATACAAGAGTAACTTGGGATTACAAATTTGAGTTTTTGCTTGAGTATTCTTGAGTGTGGGTAAACATTCAAGGGAGAGCTTTGAGAAATACCTTTGGGAGTTTTGGAGATGAGATTTATTCTTTTAGCTTATGTGAGAGGGAGAATGCAATAGATTGTGTTGGATTTGATCAACTCAAGGGGATACAATTTTATTGTATTGTAATTGGTTATTTTCTCATACAGTGAAAAATTGTTTACTTTCTGTGACATAGGCAATCAAGGGCCAAACCATGTAAATCTTGTGTACTCTCTTATTTTCTTGGCTTTTTTTTATTGGACATCCTTATTGTTTATTTTTCCCAACAAGTGATATCAGAGCTAGGTTTCTTCTTTCGATAAATATGTCAGCCAGTTCAATTTCACTCTTTGGCAAAGAAAGATGAAGGATTTCCTAGTTCAACGAGATTTCGCAAAAGTGTTGGACGAAAAAGAAGAAAGGAAGACTAGAAAAGATGAGTGATGAAAATTGGAAAAAGTTCAAAGAAATATGTGGAATATACCATCTGAAGGGCAATAATGTAAAGACCTCATGTATAGGTTGCATATATTGTTTCCAAGGGGTAGATGCTTGTAAGTGGGTGGAACCTATTAGCGACAGTCATATGGAGAGATTAGGATCTCTTTTACGGAGTTGAGTAGTGCCATCGATTAGTTTCAACCATGCATAGTATATTGGTCGAGTTTAGAATCAAGGTGCATACGAAAATCTGATTTTGGTATGTGTAGTTGGGAAATTTAGGCCAATAAAGTTAATGCAATTCAAAAGTCAAGGTGGAATGGTGGGATTTGACTTTTAAATTGTGGAAATCCAACTTGGAATTGGATTAGGATAAGTCATTAGACTTGGATAAAGAAAAGTTATTAGACTTGGAAAATTATTTCTATTCCTAGTCTTGGTAGATAACTTTTGGCGCCTATAAATATAGGCAAGTTTAAGGCATTGAAGGGAGAAAGCCATGGAAGCAAATACAAGAGCAACTTTGGGATTGCAAGTTTGAGTTTTTGCTTGGGTATTCTTGAGTGTGGGTAAACATTCAAGGGAGGACTTCGGGAAACATCTTTGGGAGCTTTGGGGGTGAGATTTATTCTTCTAGCTTATGTGAAAGGGAGAATACAATAGATTGTGGGTTTGTGTTTGATCAACTCAAGGGGATACAATTTTATTGTATTGTAATTGGTTATTTGATTTCTCATATAATGAAGAATTGGTTACTCTCCATGAACAAAGGCAATCAAAGGCCGAACCACATAAATTGTAACACCTTATACTTGTGACTATCACTTATACTTATATCATATTATCATATATTGCATAGAATAAGACATAGTCCTGTTTATAATGAGAGATAAAAAAATTTTTTTTGAATCGTATAACATTTCACTTTGTAGCATTTAGCAATTCAAATACTATATTCAATTATTTCAGTGAGAAAGGTCAAGGCCAAATACACATTTACACGTCATTACATACTTACTAATTTATACATATGCAGATACACAACCTAAAATACAAATGTCATGTTCCTATACATATGTGCAATGCAAGGAGAGAGATTGGTGAGGCTCGGCCGGTGACCTGTGATCCATATCTTCTATATCGTATGCACCTCCAAAATGAGATAATCACTCTTCTTTGCCTGAAAGATGATGTAATTTGATGAGTAGCAACTCAATGAGAATAATCATCAAAAGCTTTCTAAAGTAATAAGTCAGTTGCAATTACAAGTAGTAATCATCATTTATACACATTTTGCATGTCATTCTATTTATCAATATCATATGAATATAAATAATATTAAATCATTTAAACATTTCATTTACTTATGCTTATGTCATTTTATTATTGTTGTGACTAGGCTAAACAGACATTGTTCCTAGTTTCCATGTGAACATTTACATTTGCTAGCTAGCTTGATCATTCATAACATTTGCACATTTGTTAGGCCATAGGCCTTTTCTTTTGCTTTTGAACATTTGTGTAGGCCATAGGCCTCTTCTTTTGCTTTTCAATGCTATTTAGCTAGTCACAACGCCTTTTAAGTCCATATGCATATGCATTTGCAACAATCATTATACATTTCAATATAGTCTCATTGGCCATATCATAGCAATCATGTAATTCAAATAAAGAAAATCAAGTCACATTATATGTAGCATGTAATAATCACATTACACATAGCATATACTAATCACACGTACCACAGAAATTGTTTAATAATTAAACTCACCTTTTGTTTTGATATTGAGCTTCTAACTTATTGTCTTTCGCTTCCTTGGGGATCTCCAATATGATGTGAGCCTAATTGAATGTATACTTGGTTAATTGGTAGCTAATTAAACTTAGTGAAACTTAAACAAATTGAAATATGCATAATATGGATCACTAACTAGGGTTTGGTATAATGGCAGTGTGACCTTCATGTGTTCATTAACTTATAACTTTTTCTATACTAGTCCAATTTGTATGATTCTTGTTTCTAATTAAAGCTAACATGTAGTTACCACATATCTAAATTTCATGATAATTGGACCCTTGTGGAATACTTTATGCAATTTATAAACATGTTCTGTTCTCTTCCCTATTTTTGACCTTAGGCAGTTTTGGGACACCAATTTTGCTTCTTCGTATCTTACAACATGTAAGTCATTTTTGTATGAAACTTTGTATGAACATAGATATATTAAAATGAAACATTTTTCATGGGACAACGTTCATCATTCTTCCTCTAAGGTCCTCATATGGTAGGGTAATTGTGACTGGTCAAAAACAAGGCTGGCATCCGGACCAGTATGAATTATGAAGATTATAACTCACAACATACATAACATATTGAGGTAAAATTTATGCTAAACATTAGCTAAGACATGTACCTATAACTTTCATGTTTTAACAATTTACAGATTATGTCTATAAGGAGCTCAAAATTGGCAAACAACTGACTAGACTTGCCCAGGATACTAAGTAGGTAGCTCAAATATGGAATAGACATGACTCTCTTGCCCATAACTCAACATCTGCCCATAATCTAGTCCCGTAATTTTTTATACAACTAGATAACACATATATCTACAACTTTCATGTTTTGAGTTTCCTCAAATATCAACTCTATCACATAAAAACAGAATCAAAACAATAGATGATTTAGCTAGGTTCCTCAATGGAATCAGTTCTAGTCCGATGCCAATATCTTTCCATAAACACCAAAGCTTGCAAAACCATTTTTATAGCCATAAATCTAAGATATAAACCTACAAGTTTCATGTTTGTGCTGCTTCAGAATCAGTGTCTAACATAAAGAAAATGAGACCCCAAGTTGGTAGTATAGAAGTAGAATCTGAAAACTTTGGTACATAATATTTAGCAACTTTCTTACCATAAACCAAGATCCATCAACACCCAAATCATGATTAACAACAAAGAGGGAATAATTACTCACCTGAGGACCAATTTTTGGCTGGAACTTTTGAAGGAGAATTGAAGAAAATGGAGAGAAGAACAAAAAAAAACACTCGGATGAATGGATAAGGAGCAACCTAATTTGACTTAACTTTGCCAACTTTGTCTCATTCTAATTTTCATTTGTTTTTTTTTTACTTTTCTGATTTATTTAAATAAATAATAATAAATAAATAAATAAATTATTATTATTATTATTATTATTATTATTATTTCTACATATTTACATGTACCTGGTGCCAAAAATACTATCTAGTCAAATTGTCTACTTTAATTAATTTCACTATGCCAAATTTCATTTGTTTCAAATTTAATCATTTTATTTAATTTTATTTTCAATATCTTGTGTCCTTATTTAAATTATAACTAGACACATAAGACTTGCTTCTATTACGATAAACCAACCCATGTCAAGTCTATCTCATGAACACGTTTACGCTAAAATTCTCATGCATGTGTGTGTTTCATGTGAATGACATTTATAAAATGTATATATTCAAATGAAATGTATGTGATAATGCATGTATGAACGGTCGAGGATGTTACATAAATCTTGTGTACTCTATTATTTTTTGGCTTTGACTTTTTTTATTTGACATGCTTATTGGTTATTTTTCCTAGCAAGTGGTATTAGAGTTAGGTTCCTACTTTCGATAAACATGTCAGGCAGTTCAGTTTCACTCTTTAGCAAAGAAGGGTGAAGGATCACCTAGTTCAACAAAGTTCCGTAAAAGTGTTGGACAAAAAAGGAGAAGGGAAAGTTAGAAAAGATGAGTGATGAAAATTGGAAAAAGTTCAAAGAAATGTATGAAATATACCATCTAAAGGGCAGTATGGTAAATACCTCAAGTATAAGTTGCATATATTGTTTCCAAGAAGTGGATGGTTGTAAGTGGGTGGAACCTGCTAGCGACAATCATATAGAGAGATTGGAATCTCTCTTCAGAGTTGAGTAGCGCCATCAACTAGTTTCAATTACGCATGGTATGTTGGCCAAGTTTAGAATTAGGGTGCATGCAAAAATCTGATTTGGGTATGTGTAGTTGGAAAATTTAGGCCAATAAAGTCAATGCAATTCAAAAGTCAAGGTAAAATGTTGGGATTTGAATTTAAAATTGTGGAAATCAAAGTTAGACTTGGATTAGGATAAGTCATTAGACTTGGACAAGGAAAAGTTATTAGACTTGGAAAATAATTTATATTCCTAGTCTTAGTAGATAACTTTTGATGCCTATAAGCAAGTTCAAGGCATTGAAGGAAGGAAGCCAAAAAAACAAATATAAGAGCAACTTAAGATTGCAAGTTTAAGTTTTTGCTTAGTATTCTTAAGTGTGGGTAAACATTCAAAAGAGAGCTTTGGAAAACATATTTGGGAGCTTTGGGGATGAGAGTTATTCTTTTAATCTATGTGAGTGGGAGAATATAATAAATTATGAGTTTGGATTTGATTAACTCAATGGGATATAATTTTATTGTATTGTAATTGGTTATTATCTCATACAGTAAAAAATTGGTTACTCCTTGTAAATGTAGGCAATCAATGGTTGAACCACATAAATCTTATGTACTCTATTATTTTCTTGGCTTTGACTTTTTTTATTTAATATGCTTATTTGTTGTTTTTCCCAACATGTTAGAGGATAGAGATAACAAGTTTGTTTTTGTTTGGTAGTATAAGGGTTCATTTGGAATTGAGTTTTGGAAAAATATTTTTCGAAAAAAAATTTGTATTTTTAATTTTTTTTTAGTTTTGAAAATTGATTTTGGTAAAAGTAGGTAAATAGATATTTTTTTTAAAAGCAGATTTGAAAAAAACAGTTTATAAATTTTTAAAAAATCAGTTAATTAAATAAAAAAAATTCAAAACTTGCTTCTACAAGTTCAAAGGCCAATTTCAAACACCCCTCGGTTTGTTATGAGTTGATATGCGGCAAATCATTTAGCTAGTTCAATAAATTGCTGTGCTTTTTAATTAACTTGAACGGCAAGAAACAAATTAAACAAAATTATCATTCCCTCTCTATTAGAATCTTGAAATAATTACAAAAAATAAACTGAAATTTTAAGGACGTATTAAAATTAAATTAAATTTTTTATTTTTTCATTTAAATACACAAATTTTTAAAATTTTATCAATTTGTAA
This sequence comes from Balakata baccata, assembly GCA_949630135.1. Lineage (NCBI taxonomy): Eukaryota > Viridiplantae > Streptophyta > Magnoliopsida > Malpighiales > Euphorbiaceae > Balakata > Balakata baccata. The sequence continues at coordinate 38,682 of CATIWF010121955.1, forward strand.
ATTCCAAAAAAACTTTGCTGATGTGGCATAAAATTCCAATCAGATTAAAACAACTGTACTAACTATGAAACCGAGTCATTTAATAACTTTAAGACGCTATCATTTTTATTTTTTCTAAAATTTTAAAACATAAATCTCTTTTTAAATTTGAAAAATAATACATGAAACTGTCATGCTTAGAAATTGTGAGAACAAAAATTTTACTGAAAGTAGAGTTTCACTGAATATATTTAGGTTTTAAAATTTTAGAAAAAAAATTATAATTTTTTGAAGTTTCTAAAATAACTCAATTTTTTAGTCAGTTTTATAGTTAATATAATCTTTTTAATTTCGCATGAATTTTATGTCATGTCAACCAAAAATTTATAAATTAATAAATTTAAATAAAAATAGAAAATATAATTTAATTAATTTTGATATAAAGTTAAAAGTTCGGTAATTATTCCTACACTGTCTCCATCGTTGCCCTAAACGGCAACACAAAACATAATAAAACAGATTGCATTCCACATAGAGCACCAACTCATCTAGCTACTTTACAACTCTTTTCGCATCCCCAACTAATTAAGAATAAAATTGCAATCGCAAATAAATATAGGAGGAATTATGTGGTGCACATGATGTAATTTATTCTGGGTGCCTTAGAACTAAAATATATTGCATTCCACCGAATGCACTACTGATTATCAACAATTGAAATTAAAAGTTGACGATCTAATAGTTCTAAAATATTCGGTGTAAATTACACCAAGTACACCACATAAACCCTCTAAATATAGCTGTATGGTCTTGGACGGTGTCTCAAGTCAATAATGCCAAAACCTAGAAAACAAGAAACTACACAAAATTGCTTTGAATTAATGTATCCATATTAACAACGTGGAGAAAATTAGAGCCTTTATACATCACTTATAACTTTTGTATCACTCTCAAACTCTCACAACCACACACATAATACTCATGTACGCAATTCTTTCTTCAAAAAAAAAAAAAAAGAAGAAGAGTAACACCTTAGCTGCTCACTTGGACACACAATAACCTCTCCTTTCAAACAGACGGTGCCTCTTGCTCTTTTCACACTTATATTCACATGTGCCAAAAAGTGATGCATTGGTTTTCATAAATTAGGACCATGAGCAGCAGTGGTGGACATTTAGGGGCATGCAGAGGCTATGACTCCCAAAACTAAGAAAATACTTATAGCGAGCTAAAAAAAAAAAATATTTACGTAAGTATCTATAATATAAAAAATTATATACTAGCTACTAAATATTTTAGTCAAACTCTGCTATTGATCATAAATACTGTAATATCTGTCCACAAGATCCTTGAAAGTTTTTTGTTTAACTCACAAGCAATTATTTTGAACTATTAATGATAAATTACAAATCGAGTAGTTTGCATTACAAATTTACAATATATTAAACATACGATATGTAGTACCAAAGAGTTGGCTCAAATGGTAATAATTGGACTAACACCTAATGAAAACCCAAAAAAGAAAAATTTAATAATATTCTCATGTGGTCTTATGTTCCTATAATTTAGAAATTTATGCTACTTTGCCTTTGTACATAATTTAAAAACTGTATTGTGAACTTACGAGAACTTAATTTTATAACTTCTCATTTCAATTTCCCCAGTAAAAACAAATAATAATAATAATAATAATAATAATATTATTATTATTATTATTATTATTATTATTATTATTATTATTATTATTATTATTATTAACTCCGATATCGACACGCCACTGCTTTAAATTAACCCAACCACGCTGCAATGCTAACAAAATAATGTGTTGGATGCAGTTCATGCATAAACCAGTACCAGTACATTAGTCATTTTTCATTCTTTTTGCTTTTATTTCAGTAGTCAAATTGTTAATTTTCCAGGGTACTGTATGTGCATGAACCACTCATCTTTCTATTAGATTAGCTACATCACTTAAACTTTTTATCTGTCCAAAAAAAAAAAAAAAGGATTATTTCTGGCAAAAAAAACTTGGTTCATGATTTATGTGGGCCAGACTTAGAAATTGTTTTTCATCAAAACCATAAAATAAACGTGACTTGCTTTGTAAACATTGAAAAATGAGGGGCTACCGCCCCAAAATTAGTGATTATTTGGTTGTGTTCGAGGAGGAAGGCAAGATGAGATTGGCGGAGGGGTAAGTTAATTCTTTCACCGGAATATATATATATATATATATATATATATATATATATATATATATATATATATATATATATATATGCACCTGCTACATAGATTTTTGGAAATTTTACAAAATTACATAACTAAAAGTTTTTTTCCAATTTTATGAAAGATAACCGCATAAAATTATAACAATATCGAAATCTCAAAATCACCTCAATATATTCCAGATAGTATATTTTCAGGATACCTTTGGTATACCTTGGACATATATTTTGATACAATTTTCACCAATAAAGAACAAAAAACTCAGAACCAGAAGAAGAAGGAGAATAAAATTCAATCAAAATTCAAAACATCACAAATTCTCAAACAAACAATTTGGTATGCCTTTTAGAATACTTTAGGTATACCTCGAATATACCTTACATCCATAATACCTTAGAAATACTTTGGGTATACCTTGAGAATTCTCAAGGAATTCCCTAAGAGGAATTTTCAAGGAATATTTTGGCTATACTTTAGGGATATCTTGGATATATTTTAGGGAATTTCATGGGAATATTTCGAGTATATTTTGGGTATATTTTGAGTATATTTTAAGAATTCCTTGAGAATTCCATAGGAATTTCCTGAAAGGAATTTTCTGAAAATACCTTGAATATACCTTATAAATAATTTGGTATTCCTTTGAAAATTCTATGGAACACCTCAAGTATAACTTAGAGATACCTTGGTGATTTTCATAATAAAAAAAAAAAAAAAAGAAAGAAAGAAAGAGGAAGAAGAAGAAGAATAGTTTAAATAACTCAATAATATAATCAAGCAAACTATTTTTAATAACTTTGAAACTGAGTCATTTTAATAACTTTAAGACACCATTATTTTTATTTTTTCTAAAATTTTAAAACCTGAATCTCTTTTTAAATTTGAAAAATAATACATGAAACTGTCATGCTTAGGAGTTGTGAGAAACAAAAATTTTACTAAAAGTAGAGTTTCACAAAAAATATTTAAGTTTTAAAATTTTAGAAAAAAAAAATAATTTTTTGAAGTTTCTAAAATGACTCAATTTTTTTGTCAGTTTTACAGTCAATATAATCTTTTTAATCTCACATGAATTTTATGTCATGTCAACCAAAAATTTGTCTGAATTTATAAATTGATAAATTTTTTAAAATTTGTGTATTTAAATAATGATAAATTACAAATCGAGTAGTTTGCATTACAAATTTACAATATATTAAACATTACGATATGCAGTAACAAACAGTTGGCTCAAATGGTAATAATTGGACTAACACCTAATGAAAACCCAAAAAATAAAAGTTTATAATCTCAACCATTTATTAATAATAATAATAATAATTATTATTATTATTATTATTATTATTATTATTTGTTTTTACTGTGGAAATTGAAATGAGAAGTTATAAAATTAAGTTCTCCTAAGTTCACAATACAGTTTTTAAATTATGTACAAAGGCAAAGTAGCATAAATTTCTAAAGAGTAATTCTATGGTACTATCGGTGTAATTTACATTGGATGCCTTAAAACCATTGGATTATAAATTTTTAATCTTATCCGTTGATAATGAATGATTTAGATTAAAAGTTGATGATCCAATGGTCCAAAAGCATCAAGTGTAATTTACACCGGATGCACCACAGAAGCCCTAGACTTTTCATTGCTGAGATAGTGAGATTGTTTGCCATTGTACATTTATGCTCATGTAAGTAATTTCTAGCAAAATTACAGAGCGTTGACAATGAGATTGTGCTGTGGGAACCAAAAATGAAAGAGCAGTCTCCTAGGGAGATTTCTACTTTCTTTTACCATGGGTCTTGATTTCTTGCTAATTATGTTTAGCATTTTAAACTATTTAAACTATTGAATATTGACTTATGTGCTTGTTGTTATAGGTATCAGTTTTTATTTGGGATAATTGTAAAAATTGGTTTCTTTTGTTGCTGTTGTTGATACTGTCTCTGAGTTTGGATTCTTTCATTGGAACTCGGTCAATTAAATTCAATCTCAATTTCTGGCAATTTATTTCTTATTCTTGCTTGTTTCAGCAAAATTATCAACTAGTGGGAAAAATAGTATTTCATAGCTTCAGTATTTAGATTTTGTTTTTTACTTGGAACTTCTTTATGCATTTTTTATTGCATTAGTCATTCTTTAGTTCCTCTACTTAACTCTTAACTGTGTTGTTTCTTTGACTTTGCCCCTCGTAATATTTACTTTTTGAAGCTGCAAATATAACATGAATAGACTTATTAACAGGAATGAAGTAAAATAATTAAACTCGAAGCCTAATTAGGAGTTGTTGCAGTAGCTAATTGAGTATGCTTAACTTGAGGATGAACACATCTTTTATTTTCATTGATTTATTTCAATTTCCTTATGAACAGATATATATAAGAAAGCAAATCGGCGTCTCTAGAGTTGAATAGAATTTAAAGGCATAAATTAAGGCTTAATTAATGCCTAATATCACGTCATTTATGGAAAGATCACGGGGCTTTTTATTGCTTTAGCGATTCCATTATTTGAGCCACTAATTAAGGGCGGCTAATCTGGAAATTTTGGAAATTAATGCCCAAGCCTTGTTAAACATGGAATTAAAAGAGGAAAGAACGGAATTCTTGGAATTAATATAAACCGGTCTAATTTGTGGAATTCGGATGTTTTAAATTACACTTTTTTGTCCACTTCCCATTAACAAACAAGTATAAACTTCTTTAAAACAAGATCTTGGTACATGACCAAAACAATTGCTGCCTAAAACGAGACAAATTATACAAGCTGACATCTTTTTCAAGGCCTTGGTCAAAACTTATTCGTCTCGAATAATCTTTGCCAAATGCCAAATGCGACCACTTTGTCAAATCCAAGAACAATGATCCACCCTCAACAACGAAAACAAAAACCCAGAACAAGGGTCATCTTAATTACTTGCACAAGCCACCAAACAACGGTTAATCTGACGTTTAATTTATGAGGGACAGAAGAGCAGTTTTCTCTCTAAATTCTTCATTCTATGTAAATAAATGCTTCAATAATTTTTCGACACATTTAAAGTCACAGAATTAGATAGACTCACCAGAACCTAATGGGCATCAAAGCAGGTGAGTTTATGTTGAGGTGTGTCTTTGATGGATGCCTATCAATGGAAGATATGGAGATCGAGTGAAGACCGTACCATAGCAACTGTAATTGCGCAATGCACAAGGCCAAAGGTGCTAATTGTCGTCAACATAACAATATCATAACGTTCCCCATAAAGCAGATTCGGAGAGATTGTTCTTTATCTGTATCACTTCCTAGTGACTCATTATATCACAGCAGAAGCTATCCCAAACATATTTTGCTTTGTTCGTCACCAGTTCTCCACACTCCGAAACATTTCTATTTATCCTTTCAAGGATAGCATTTTTTTTCCCCAATGTCTATTTCTTTCTTTCTTTCTGTCCCATCCTTTTTTCTTCATGGACACTTAAATTATTTTTCTGTATCAAACAAGAACTGAATAAGAAAATTCGTAGGATTATAATTCTGGAATTAAAGTTGCCAAGATGAAGCCGATCGAAATATGAATATTAATAAAAAAGATAAGCAGTGTGTCTAGGAGGTGTAAATTTTTGAAACAGAATTGTACAATATGTGCACCAATACATTGCATAGATAATAAGATTTTCCCTCCACGAAGTTTATCAGTCTGATGGCACTGTTCACACATGAATTTTTCTGAAGTAGTTCATTTCTAAGGAAGTTGTAGTATGTCCTAAGTATGAGAACGACAGACAAAATACAGCTTGTCTTGGCTTGTTTTAGTTTAATTAATAATTACATTTTAGATTCTACCCCAAAAAAAAAAAGTTTTTAAAATCTTTATGAGCGTGGTGCTTCAGCATTGTGTTTTCCTAAGAAAATTCTTGTTAAATAACTATTTCTGATGTGATTCCAATTTTGTAGTTTTTTTGCAATTTTCTCTTAGCAATCAAAGAACAATCTGGTCTGTGTCCTGCTAAATTATGTACATGAGAGAAATAAATTTTTTTTATTCTCAATTATTCGCAATGACCGAGGAACAAGAGTCATCCCTAAACTGTAAATTAATAAAGTGTTCAAGATATAAAACAGTGAGAGTATAGATCTCTGGTTCAGAGGAAAGAAACTCATATTATGTCATCTACACTCTTATCAGTGCTAAATTAGGACATTTAAAATACTAAATATGCAACTTATGAATCAAATTCTAAATTATGATATTAAAAAATAGCAAGTACTTTGTCCCTCTTAAAATTAAAAATAAATAAATAAATAAA